>MU389817.1:0-103046 GCA_022578765.1 Xylaria sp. FL0933
TTTTGTTTTTTAAAATTTTAGTTGGTTATTTTAATTTTTTTGTCAAGCTCCGCCTTTTTTTTTTTTTTTGTTTGTTTGGTGGGTTTTTTTTTTTTTTTTTTTTTTTTTTTTTTTTTTTTTTTTTTTAGATTACTACGAAGGGTAGAAAGGGAAGAGAGGGAAGTAAGGGGGTAGGGGGACATGAGTAAGCACATACTGAGCTCAAGCACACCGCACGGCACCGTGTCGCGGCGCGCGAACGCCATCACCTCGTCGGGGATCTTGTAGTTCCACAGCACCGTCTGGCTCGTCGTGCCGTACGCCGTCGCCGCGCTCGCGAACCACTTCCCGTTCGTCTTCAGGCTGTTGATCCGCAGGTGCTCGATGTGCAGGCTGTGCACGACGTCGTGGCCGCCGCCGCCGGGAGTCGGGCCTTGTTCCTCTTGGCTCAGCGCTGACTCGAGGCCGTCGATGGAGAATTGACATGTGATGGGACGTCTGGCGTTTCTCTCGCCTTGTTTCTGTATTGAGTCCAGTGACTCTTTGGGGGGATTTGCCTTTTTGTCAGATTCTTCCTTTTCATCGCTTTCGGTCTTGTCTGCGTCCTTCGTTTCTGCCGGCTGAACAGTCTCCTGTGAACCCGAGGAACTCTCTTCCTCTTCCTTTCTTGGTGGTGGTGGTAGCCGAATCCAATACGGCGGTAGCGTCGAAGCATCACGCGTCGTCCAAGATGGCTGCCACGCGACCTTCAGGGACATATGGCCGTCAGCATCATCCAAAGGGGCAATGGCCAGCGCCACATGATTTCTATCAGGACTCTTCATCAGCGAGCATCCAGTAGGCGTCCACAATCCCGTAGAGCGCAACAGCCTCCAGCCATGGGCGTCGGGAATAGCCCCGAGATCCAGCAGATACGCCACGAGCTCGTGGAACTCGACCTCGACCTGCGGCTGGCGCAGCTGGTCGGCGTACTCGACGCGCTGGATCTTGATGCCGATCGTGTTCGTCTTCCAGTTGAACGTCGTCCAGCTGCCGCCCGGGATCGAGCTCGGCTGCCGCGATATCGTCCAGTACTGGTCCGACGAGAAGCGGTCCCACGGCTGCACGGCGTAGCGCGGCAGCTCCACCTCGATCACCCTGTTGACGATGTCGCTCCGCGTCAGCGCCGTGAGCCTACCATGCCGTAACATGCGCTTGATTTTGGACAAGGCTGCTAGCGTGGCGAGAGTGTTGTATAAGATGGGGAGCACGCCTAGCACCGCGAGTGGCACACCGATGATCGTGATGATGCTCTCGGCATCATTGTTGATGGACATGATGGGCGACCTCGCTCGAGAGGAGGAGCCCTTCAGGCAACTGCTGAGAGCGTATTGTACTTGTTTTGCTTTTCCCTTTCTTCTTGAACTACATCTGGCAGCATTGTAGAGAATGGAGAAATTTCTTCATATAGGATCAAACGTTCAAGCCCCTTTTTCAGCCCTGGCTGTGAGATCCCCGCTAGTGGCCGCATAAACGCGTTCAGCTGAGGCATTCTACATACTAAAACGGCAATGGTCTATGCAACCAAAGCTGTCCCTGCAGCTTCCCTTTCCATCTTCAATAAGGATACTGCGATCTATGGTTTGAAAATTACATATACTTAGATATTCAAATGGATGTTTAGAGTGGAACGTTTTTCTCATTTTGCGTCTACATACGTAATAAGTTATCTGTCTTTTATGTCCTCTCATCAGCTACACGCACCATCCAACGCGATACCCACGGAATTCTTTTGGTACAATAAACAGGACAATGGGCAGCTTTCGTCTACACTACTGAACTATCTCAACTCACTTACCTTTACCTACCTTAGAATGACGGAATAATTGGCCCGAACATGGCGGTACGGAGAGGCCTAGCAATCTCATGTTAGTTATGGTCAAGGCAGACTCGTGTGCCAAATGTGAGATGGATAGTTCCTTTCAGATATGAAGCCTTGTCAAAGGCGATATCATCAAAGCTGTCGAGCTATGTTGACCGTCGTGATAATAAATGATCATCCTGTGAAATCGAAGCGAAAGAGAAAAGAAATTGCAGCATCTTACCTTACCCATCACCAACTAGCTGAAAATGTAAAGCATGGCAATCTAGAGACATGTCGTTAGCTGCCGGCATGCTTAATACCTCAGCACAGAGAGGAGAGATGCTCTCGCTGCAGTCAGATACGACTGGTGTCATCAATGCCGAAAAGCTATGACATATGCTTGTCAATGGTTTTGGTCGAATCATCATTTGCAGTACGCACTCCGTGGTCTGTGCTGATAAGATGAAATAGGAACGAACCTTCTGCATGCTGAGGTCAGTATATCGGTTACTCATTTGGTACACAAGGTTTGTATTGAGTTGGATATCAGAAAAGCATGAATGGTATAGGTAAATAGGTTGTCTTCAGCGGGAATCCGAATCAGACTCGTCATCTGTGTTCATCAGGTAGAGGTAAGGATGTTCCAAATAAAAAAGATAGACAAACCTAATGATAACTCCTGGCATGCCACAACAATAATATTGAGACGATTCTTCGCAACTTGGATTTTCAACCACGTGACAGCGCACGGGGTTTTATACGCTCCAGGTGATACATTGTGATGTTCTGGCGCATCAGATCAGCTGACAGTTCCTCGCAGTGATCCGAGTAAACAAAAGTGGTGTATGGTGATCAGTGGGCGAGGTTTTCTAGGCCTGCCGCAAAATGGCGTATCGACTCATGTGTTTTGTGTTCAGAGCCCAGTGCCGCTTCATCATATCGACGTGGAATACGTGGTTTAATAGGAGATAGGCATACCACTACATTTGTCACTGCGAGTTGAATTAGCACTCGATCCCAAATCGAACTGCGATAAAATATGTGCTGACAAGGGTTTGGGGTAGGTAAAATCAGAAACAGCCAATTGTTTTACGTCAAAGACTAAAGTCTCAGTCGGTAATTTCCAGCTATGCCGAAGCATAGAAAATGATCATCATGATATATATCTTGGTGGATAGAGAAGTCGAAGAGACAAGGCACGTACCGACTGAGCGCGCTACGGGTCGAGCGCAGTGATCATGGACATAGAGTCGGACAAGCAGTCACTTGACCTGGTCGACCGCTATTGCAATCAATTCCAGAACCATCAGCTCCATTGCATACCTAGCCTAGATAGAAACCATTAGCACAAGTCATCGCGCACCGGGTCGGATTGTAAAGGCTGCGATTGTGTTGCTGGTTCAGACTGACGTGTAAAATCAGTTTCATACCTCAAAGAGAGGTCAAAGACTCTAGTTTGCGGTTTACAAAGTGTCATCAGGTAAAGGGATCAGTGCTTGCGAGGAAATGTAATCACTTACAGCTATGCGTGTTGCAAAAGGTAGAAGGAGTGAGGAAAGCAACGAATTCAAAATTTTGTTAAATAGCTGGAAAGATCACCAGAAAATTTCCAGTAGCTCAGCAGAAAGCTTTGGCCATGCCGAATGCAGAGCACTGAGCGGAGTCTGCTAGCTCTTGCAGCCCCTCTATTGGCTGAGCAAGTGGTAGGGACACCGCGTCGGTGGGGGCCCCTCAACTCATCGGAAAAAAGGAGAATCCTGCCCGACATTTCCACTTATTGAGAGTTCCAGTGCCAGCTGCAAAGGCAGCCGACACTGGCCGCCAGCCTTACCAGGGTTCCTGACAGGGGCAGGGACAGGGGCCGAGGGAGCTGTAAGCTGAATGACGGCGGTTCCTCTTTCTATGGCGGGGTTCCCATGTGTCATGTGCGTCACCTGCACATCAGCACAGCAGATGAAAGCACAGCGGAAGGTCCAGGCCCATCGCTGCGATATCGCCTGCCCAGTGCTTTCCAGCCGGGTCCAGCTTTTTTATGTGCAAACTCTTTAGTCATGATCCACCAATAAGCGGCGTACCTGAGACTGCTTGGGCTAGGTACAGTACTGCACGCTGCTGCCCATTCGTCTTCGGCATTGGGCCAAGTGACTGACTGACGTATGACCCGAGGTTGGCCGACATCTCCCGCGGCGCGTCGGTGCAGTGGTTAGCGACGTTTGACAATGCCATGCGGCTCGACCCGGGAAATCCTCTTTTTTTCCCTACCGCGTGAACTGCCTCCAAACTTGTATACCCGTGTGTACCAGCGCTCCGTTATACCGAGCTAGTAACCGCCAGGCCATTACCTACCTCGCTCCTCGACTCGGGATGGAGGGAGGATGGAGGATGAGGGGCAGGGCCGGCTTCTGTGGGGGTTGGCCGAACTGGCTATAAGTCTATTCACGGCTAACCTTCGTGTCCATCAGTTGTACAGCATAGTAGCAATATTCTCCATGACTCTGCGGAAACTAGTATAAACTACATCTCTCCCTGAGACGTCACGATCTTCAGTCCCTCTCAATCTTTTCACGCGCTCTACAAAAACCTTCTCCATAACTATCCACTGTCCAGACCCAGTCAGACCCAGTAGGGCTTTGTTTACCCATATTACGGCTCCTGTCTTTCATCATCGCGACCCAATTGTCCTGTCGTGTTGCCTTATCTTTCTCTCTATCTCTCTCTCTATCTCTCCATCTCTTAACTACATAGGAGAACGCTCCTTTTGTCTCGTGCCTATCATCACTCCTCTTCAAACTACCTTCAGGAACTCTCTGTCGCAGCCTACATCTTCACCACTAATCCTCTTGAATTAACTAATCCATCATCACCGTCCTTCCTTATCATCATGGCGACGGATACGAACAACATGACGCATGAGATGCCGCCTTCCGAGTCTACAAGTGTAAACACGAACATTGTCACATTAACCCGATTCTTAACGGAAGAACAGTCAAAACACCGGGAGGCCACCGGTGACTTCACGTAAGCATATCAATGTCCAGCTCTTGCGCAATTGACTTTTAATGACCTCTAATGATTTTGCCGCGTAGATTATTATGCCACGCCCTTCAATTCTCTTTCAAAGCCATCTCATACTACATTCGCCGGGCGACTCTAGTCAACCTCACAGGCCTCGCGGGACAGTCAAATGCGACGGGCGATGATCAGAAGAAACTGGATGTTATTGGAAATGATTTGTTCATTGCTGCCATGCGGTCGTCGGGCAAGTGTGCGCTACTAGTATCCGAAGAGGAGGAGGAAATCATATACTTCAAGGATCAATCCGGCGCACGGTATGCCGTGGCGTGCGATCCCATCGATGGCAGCTCCAACTTGGATGCAGGTGTTTCGGTCGGCACCATCTTCGGCATCCACAAGCTAGCCGACGGCTCGACCGGCACAAAAGAAGATATCCTGAGACCGGGCACTGAGCTCCTCGCTGCTGGGTTCACCATGTACGGTGCCTCAGCTCAACTCGTTATTACAATGAAGGGCGGCACCGTGAACGGCTTCACGTTAGATAACTCCTTTGGCGAGTTCATCCTGACGCATCCCGATATGAAGATTCCCAGGAAGCGGGCTATCTACTCCGTCAACGAAGGCAACTCGTTGTACTGGGAAGACAACACAAAAGCGTACTTCAACTCTCTAAAGTACCCACAAGACAACGGGAAGCCGTACAGCGCGCGTTACATCGGCAGCATGGTGGCTGATGCGTACCGGACGTTGCTGTACGGTGGCATCTTCGCATACCCCGCCGACAAGAAGAGCCCCAAGGGTAAGCTGCGGATTCTGTACGAGTGTGCGCCTATGGCCATGGTGTTTGAAAATGGTAAGCTTCCCTCTTCTATACCGCAATAAGGAACCGACTGAGTACTAATAATTATCCAGCCGGTGGCCAGGCTGTCAACAACAAGATGGAACGGATGCTACACATTGTTCCGGAGAGCATTCATGATCGCTCCGGTATCTATCTGGGAAGCTACGATGAAGTCGAGAAGGTCAAATCTTTTCATAAGTAGACGACCTCATTAGAAGGAATTTCGTGGGGACGTATATACCTGGTTAGGTCATATAAATATGACCGACTACGCGAGAGGGAGCAATGCCCTGGGATTGTCCCCTGACATCCCGATGTAACAATTTTCGTTAGCCATGGTATACATCGTGTATCCATATTCGAGTCACGAAAAGAGTCACATGACGCTACTGTCCAAGATGGTTGACATATAATGTGATGTGATAATTCGCTGAAGTATTTCGTAAATCGTTTTCTTTTCTATAGTAGATCCTTAACCAGCGTTCAACACCGCCAAATCAACCCGGACTTGGCAAGCAACTTCGACCCTATAGTATTAAATAAGAATCAAATCAGTTATGCATAATTGATTGGTGTAAATTCAGATAACACCTTAGATTGACTTCGTCAAAGTAGATTGTTTGCTAAAGCCTGTTTGCCAAAGCCCAAATTGTTTAGGATGTGCTGAACGCTGTCCTTAGGTAACAGGCGTAATCGCTTTACTTTAGGTATATATGATATATAGATGTAAGCTTGAAGAATCTTGATATCTCACTATCCCACTATCTCCTACATATGAACCATAGATACTCCTGTTCTATCTACTATATCACACAAACAAACAGTCAATGCCTGCTGCCCATTCAAAAGTAGGTAATGTGTAGGTAATTTGAATGTCTCTCTTCATCATCATGTACATTTAAATAAATACCATGCTTTAAATACCATGCTAATACACTTTACTTTAACATCAAACAGAGCTACTATCGTCACGCCAGCTACCCGTATCACTCTCTCCTCCCCCAATGCGATGATGATGATGATGATGATGTCTTCGCGAAGAATGTTCCCTCAGGCTAAATGATGTATGAGTATGAATGCCACCGCCACCGCCACCGCCGCCGCCGCCGCCCCAGTCACCGGATCCGGCCTACCGACCCGTTGTGGTGGCGAAGGCCACTTTTACATCGGCCCGCGGCCACTCGAAGAGTACGTCGCCGCCGTACACCGTCGTCGTGACCGTGGAGATGCGCACCTCGACCTCGTTGTAGAACTTCTCGCATTCGCGCAGGACGCGGTTGACGAGTTCCCGGCTCAGACTGGGGTCGTCTGCGTCGCCGAAGTGCTTCTCGACTCGCTTGCGCAGCGCTTCGATGCCCTTGCGTACTTCGCGCCCGTCGTAAGTACTGAGGATTTTGTTGAACGTCGCCTTGGAATTGCTAGGCTGGGCGGCGATGATGGTGATGGTCTTGCCTGAGGCGATCTGGGTTTCGAGATTCTCCAAGTATTCAAGTAGTTTGCCAAGGGGTCTGCGCATCACGGCATTGAGATAGAGATTCATGTGCTCTGCCATCTCGCTAGCGGCAGCTTCCTTCCAGTCTTCGAGTACCTCGAGACCATGAGTATTAACCTCTTCACAGAAATGGTTCATGTTTTCAATTAGGAGGATGTGGTAGTTCAACGCTTCCTTGTCCTCGGGATCGGCACCGCTGTTTGTGAGTGTTGCCGGATTCTCTCGAGCAATGACCTTGAGAGAGTCAAACATGGACTTTATGACGCGTTCATATTCCCGGTCTACGGCGCGCCTAACAGAAGACGTCGTATCCGTCCCGGAGAGCATATTCTCAACTGCGGCAGAGAAATTTGGAAACACGCGCATGAAAGATATGACCCCTTTGCGCTTCTTGATCTTAACCTTAGTATCTTCAATCGCGCGAATTTGTTCCTCAACGAATTTGGAGAAACGCGATTCAAGGCTTCCGTTGAGCTTCTGGAGGACATTGTTTAAGAAGTCTTGATTAGATGATGTCATCTCGACTTGTTTGCGCTCTAAGACGGCTAGAATGCCAACTCCTTGCCTAATATTTTGTCAGTGGTGCGATCCGAACCATAGGCAAAACCGCGTTGTACTTACAATGGCTCCTGTGCCAAAACCCAGAGGATGAGGTTCTGGAAATCCTGTTCTAGGAACGTGAATATGGCTTCCATTGCTCGGGTGACTCTCCTAGCCAAATCACGATCAGGCTCCATGAGTCGGTGACGCTTTAAGTCACCGCCCTGTCGGTCTTGCGGCCGTGTTGCTGCTACTAAATCTGGGAAATCCGCGGTCTCCAAGGTAGTGGCGTGGAAGAAGTCCACAATAAAGTTCTGTTCGATCACAACGAGAGGAAGTAAATCGTCCATAATACCGGCAAAGATTTCGTAAGGATGACTTCGACCATCCTGTGTCTTTTCTGAGCTTGCCTTATTACCCTCGCCCAAAGGCCTGCCAAGGGTCCTCGCTAGGGTTTGACTTCTCTTGACAGTGACCCTCCTGGCCGTTGCCATTGTACCTTCCTGCTGCTTTTCTACCTGGGCTGTGAATAACAACTCTGACTCCTCGCTTGCCGGTTTCCTTGCGTTCCGCTTCCACGATTCCACGACATCCTTAAACTGTGATCGATAGAGAGGGGAGTTCTTCTCTTGGTAGATATGAAGATAGCGATCCCATTCTTCCAAATTCACCTCCCGGGCATAGAGAATCAAGGGATGGTACTGCCAGAGCAAGTTCCGCCCTGCATCGTGATTCCGAGGATCGACCTTCTTTGACAAGGCACCGGCAATGGCAGACTTGGTTTCTTGAATGGCTTTATCGAATTGGCGAGAGATGAAGCCGCCTAGTCTGTTCAAGAAGAACTTGGTCTCCGCCAAGTACATCTCTTTCTTCTCCTGGACAATGCGCATCTTGCCATAATCTGGATTAAGGCTGGCTTGCTGCTCATTCATGCTTGCATCCTCACTCTTCCGAGGTTCTAGCCCCGTAACAGAGGGGTCTATCTTCATCATAGCCTTGTACAATGTGACTAGAGCTGCTTCAATTTCTTCCAACCCAGAAGTAGTTTCCAAGGGGGCCACCTTAAGGGGTTGCAAATCGTTGGCAGTGATGGCACATATGTCAAGAAGGGATTCCAGCTCGTTGCGAAGCAGCTTCTGGTTCGCTGCCTGTACCTGCAGTCCTTGTCCCTGGGCCTCTATGTAGGCGATGTCATCGGACAGCGTCTATAGCTTGTTAGTATTGAATTGATCGTACGAATGAGTGCAGCACATACCGAAAGCTCAACACTATATAACGTTAGCAGGTTATCGAGCTCATCGCATTCGGTAATAGCAACTTCCAAGCCGGCTTTTATAGCATCAACCCTCTCATCTTCTTCTTGAAACCGAGCAAGCCAGCCTCCAGCCTGTGCTTTGTTTAATTCCCGTTCTATATCGAGTTTCATCTCATCAAAATTACGAGATCGCATCTGATTGCCTGGCACCCAACCAAAATGATCCAACCATCTGGCAAACTCTGCGGTAGTATCTGCGAGGAGACTAGTGTCTACACCTAGAGTTGAAAAATATTTGGTATCGTTGCCGGCGATTGTTATCCGCTGTGGCTCCTCATTCTTCCGCGTTTCTTCGAGATGCTTCCTTTGCAAGTCTTTAGTAACCATCTCAAGAGTCGTAGGTTGGCTGGAGTTAGGCACGGTAACTTTGACCTCAGGGACCGGTGTCAGCTTCTCGTCAGGTTTCTGCGCAGGTTCAACGGGTTTCGGAGCCTCGGGTGGCGGCGCGGGACGAGGTGGAGCAGGCACTACACTGGTGATGCCGTCTGGGCCATCTGTTGCAACGGCCTTATTTGCGGCTTGAAGTAGTCTCTCTCCTGCTCCTCCCGGTCGAGGCTTGAAAGAGCCTGCAGCCGCTGCAGCTTTCCATAATGTTCCGGCCAGTTTTTGTTGAGATCTTTTGGCTTTAATCATAGGGCCCAAGCCCGGTCGTGTTTCTTCTTCTTCAGCTAGATTAGTTGCAGAGGCTTCTGGCGTTGCACTTTGAGACACGGAAGAGTCTGGAGTGCCATTGAGGTTGGCCTCAGCGACGGCTGAAGGCTCCTGGGCCTGCGCAGGAGCGGACTTCTCCGTTCTCGGGCTACTCTGAGGGCGGTTCCCTATCGGATCATTTCGAGGTATCGTTCGTTCGCTACTCCGGGGTGGAGGTTCCCTCCGGGCCCCTTGGCTCATCAGAGGTGCGGGCACCAGGTCGTTATCCTTAGCGCCTTGCGGCCTCAGAGGATCCATTGGCGGTCGTTTCCTGTCCGGCAGGTCAAGCTGAGAAGCAGGAATATCTTGCGGTTCGCCAAATCTCCCAAGCGCACTAGATCCGGATGTGCCCCCGCGTGATCGTGGTGGGAGACTGCTGGCGTCGTCACTTTTTGCTGTCGAAATGGACCCTGCAAGAGAATCCTGGCTTTTGTTATTTGATGCTAATTTTCGCAGAGCAGGAGGCTGGTTAGAGACGCGGCCCAAATCAAGGCTAGGAGCTGGAGAAGAAGTGCCGTTTTGAGGCCCCAAATTCCGGATTGGTGGTGTGGATGGCTGCTGGTTGGGGCGAGGGCTAGGGAAAGTAGGAGTTGTCTGCGCGGGGGCTACCTCGGGCCATAATGGTTTCGGTTCGGGTCGCGAGCGTGACGGAGGCCTTGATCCTGGACGTGATGGAGGCCGGGAGGGCGCCCTTGGGGGAGGAAGACCATCGGCGGGCCGTGAAGCGGGAATCGTGACTTTGGCGTCGGGCCGAGGAGGAAAAGGAGAGGGCCGCGGGGGCGTGCTCGTCTGTTCAGGTCGCGACGGAACGGGATCGTAGGGGGGTGGTGGCTGTCCAGAAAGGGGCGGGAGCTGCTGTCGTGGTGGCGGCGGTTTTCGCGAGCCAAGAACCTGGTCCTGTTCACGGGGGTCAAAGCCCTTCAGCTCCGGCTGGCCCCCGCCAGTGTATTTGCCGTAGATCTTGATCAAGCTCGCAATGAAGAACTTCTTTTCCTTGTCGGCCTGCGCCTGCCAGTAGTAGGGCTTCCCGATGTTGACGATAAAGCCGGTGTCGCCGGCCCATTGGCGCAGCTGCGGATCGACAGTCGGGGCCGTGAAGGATTCGATGGCGGTCAGATCGTTGAGGTCCCAGGTCTTGCCAATGGAGAAGGTGCCGGTCGCGTTCTCTTTGGACTTGTGCATGCGCACACGGCCCGATTTGCGCACGGAAACGATGATGACGCGGGGCTTTTCCGAGTCTCGTCGGCTTTCAGGCGGAGGAGGACTGGTCGGATGCGTGCCGTACTCGGTGATACGGATGTGAGTGATGTACGTTTCTATGACTAGCGTTGCGCAAGAAGCCGTGTCAGTGAACTGAACAGATCTAACTATCTACGTACGTGACACATGCGGGACAATGACGAGATAGAGGGCGAGGTGCGAGGTGCGAGGTGCGAGGTGCGAGGTTTGTCATACTGGACCCGTCTGTGTCTTTCTTGTTGAAGCAGCTCTCGACGATGCGCCGCTTCTCCTCCTCAAACTTCTCGGCCCTGCTCATCTCGCGGCCGTAGCCGGGGCCGCCTCGCTGCCGGGGAGCATCCATTGGTGCCTGCTCTCAAAACTCTAGGCAGGCTCATGAATGTGAAAGCGCGTTCATCGGAAGATACGAGGAGGTTCGTGGAACATTTTCGGCTACCATCTACGCACCGGCGGCCGAGCCCCAGAGATTGCGACAGTGGCGCCAAGGGTCAATCAAAATCACGAGTGTTGGGCGTATCGAAACGATTGTACAGGCTGGCTTGGGAAATGAGCGTTTGCATAGAAATCAATTTGGGTGACGATTGAAGAAATTGGCATCAGGGTAGGACGCACTGCAGGCTAGTTGGGTATATAATGCCGACGGTTGAGCTACCAAGCAGGGCTACCTTGGGCGGGTTGTAGCCGTACGAGGTTCTATAGAATGGGTGTCAAGGAGGCGCGGGTGAGACAACCTTGGAACCGGCGAATATTACAGTGCGCTTGCTCCCTATTGGTCTAAGCGTCGATGCCCATCGAGTGTCGAGTTCGAAGCCAGAAGGAAGGAACAAGCCAGCCACAGCAGTTACTTACAGGTAGGTAGGCGCCCACTAGCCACCTACTTACACTTGCCTAAACTGTCTGTAAATATCCATATATCATGTCTCTTGTTTCTATGCCTTCATTTTGAGAAGACTTATGTGATTCCTCTCATTATGATGCGCGATTTGTTTTTTCCCCTTCACTTTTTCATTTTTTTTGTAAAATTTAACCGACAGTAAATCTCGCATCTACCCTGTTGTAGAAACGAAGATTATGTAGGGATCAAACCTCATACTTCACCATAATCTCCCTCACTCTCTCTAGAGGTAGCGCTTTAATCTTATGACCCAAGTTTCCGACCATGGTCTCCGCCATGTAGACAGCGTTGTAAATCGCCTCCTCGGTAGCCTCTGTAGCCGCTTCAAACAGCCCGTTAATCGATGAGTCGTCCACCACCTCCGCCGCGTATGGCGTTGGCTTGAATGGGTCGACTTCGCGTCTGTCCATGGAGATCGTCTGCACCGGGATGTGGTTCCCTGTCGAGAATGCGAGGAAGATATCGCCGCTGGGGTTGTGGCCTCGGCCGCCCACCCGAGCAAGGCCGACAGTTGCTCTCTTAGCCAGACGCTGGAGCTGGGTCGGGTGCAGAGGTGCGTCTGTAGCCAGGATCACGATAATGCTTCCGTCTTTACGTTCTTTCTCCCTTTCGAGATCTTCTTGCGCACGCTTCTTCTCGGCGTCCAGCTCGGCCGCTTTGGCTTCTTCTTGGGCCAGTATCCTTCCGACAGGGACACCAGCGATCCTAAAGTGAGGCTTCTTGCCGTAATTTGCCTGCACCAAGGCACCGACAGTATAATTTTTAGGTTCTCCCTCCTTATCGAAACCAGGCACAATTCGACTACTACTGCCAGTACCGCCCTTGAAATAGTCTGTGGTCAATGTAGATTAGCGGATTTCTCTCCATTGAGGCCTCGAAGAGATGTTGCACGGATCCATTAACAGAGCATTTTTCTTTTTCAGACTTACGGCAGATCATCCCTGTGCCACCGCCCACGTTACCTTCCCGGACGCGGTCGCTTGATACACTCTCTAGGCCCTTCACGATATGTGCAGGCGTAATAGGGAACTGTGTGAGGTCGTTCAAGTACCCGTCGAAGGTCTCGGCGACAATCGGCAAAAGAAACCAATCCACCTGACCCTTGGTCGTTCCCTGGGCCTTGATTGCATATTCGTAAATTCCTTGGTAGGCGGCACCGACGGCAAAAGAATTGGTGATGATGATCGGCGAATGCAGCAATCCGGTCTCGTTAATCCAGTGGCTACCAGTCATCTCGCCGGACCCGTTGAAGCTGAAGAGTCCCGCGTAGCATGCCTTGTAAAACCAGTCTTTCCGAGGCAGAATGCTGGTCACGCCTGTGTTCACATTCCCATTATCGGCAAGTATTTCCTGAGTGTGTACTAGGACACCGGGCACGTCGGTGATTGAATTGAGTGAACCGGGTGCCCAATCTCCGAAATTGACATTGGGTAGGAGCTCGCGAATTCGCATACGGGGCAACTTGTCGCCTGCCTGGGAATTTGAGGTCGACATGTTGGGTGCTTAAAAATAGTTCGTCCAGAGATTGACCGAGACAGCGTACGAAAAGCGATGATAATGGCTTCGCTGATGGACCTCACCAAACCACCTCAATTGTCGTTGCACAGACTGACTTTATAATTGATCAATTCTCCTCTTTACTTGTAGCTAGCTCAGACATATAAAACGCTATAGGGTTTACGGTGAGTTGAGTCACGCCGGATTCATGAGATGGTCTAGTGTAGGGCCTGATATTGGTGATTGGCCAATACCACGGGCCAAGATACATTCTTCATACGGCAAAGGTCCGACGATGGTGATCATGAGCGGGGGTCTCCGTGCCCCCATTTTGCTCGGGCTACGGGCACTGCGCAAACGACCACAGCAACGCAATTGGGAGATTGGGAGATTGTGAGTTTGCAATGGTATCAAAAAGCCTCCAAGATCCCTTGTCCTTGTGCCGTGCGGAGTACGGAGTATTCCCCTCTTCGCTCATTCAGCCACCCTACTCACTAGATCTCCCCCACACAATCTACCCCACAGCAGCTTTTGGGGGCTGGCTTACCTAGGTCCGTTCTAACCAGATAGCCGAGATAGAACGCCGTGGCTAGGAGCCGGATATAATCATCTGTCTAAGGCATAAAACTGCCTGTTTTAATATTCGTAACACTCATTGTTGCTTTTCAAAGTCGGGATAGTACCTGTTTTATATACGCCGAGATACTTACATCTCTCCTTCCACGATGAGTGCTGCTATTCGTGTGGCCCCGAGTGTAAGTGCTCTGAAAGTCTTCTACACCGGCATCGAGTGAGCCCAGCTTAACGGAACGTCCAACAGGCCGCAAGCAGAGCTGCCAGTCTTCTTAGAACAGTTCAATACACACATCCCCCAAACTGCCAATGTCACTCAAACCCGGGCTACCACCATCGCCATGCTCGGCCACAGGTCGAGGCTTATGCCCAGCGGACTCGGCAGGCCGGGAGACGCGGCTTCGCCTCCCCTATGGATCTCTCCCAGCAGAAGGAGTACGCCTTTGAGATGGCTGCGTCCTCAATCCGGTTCGGACCCGGTGTAACGCAGGAAGTCGGCATGGATTTCACCAACATGGGTGCGAAACGAGTCTGCGTCGTCACCGACTCCACGGTGCGGCGACTTACTGCCGTCAAGCAAGTGGAGGAAGCTCTGTCCAGAGAAGGTATCGAGTATGAGATCTTTGACAAGGTGCGAGTCGAGCCCAAGGATAGTTCGTGGGTAGCTCCAAATTCCCTAGCAAAGATAATCAAACTCACCACTCTATCTCAGAATCAAAGAGGCTATAGCGTTCGCGAAGCCTTATAAGGCGGACGCATTTCTAGCCGTCGGTGGAGGATCCGTGATAGACACGGCTAAGCTGATGAACTTATATACCGAATATCCCGAGGCAGACTTCTTGGATTTTGTGAATGCACCTCTAGGGAATGGACGGCCAATCGAGAAGAAGCTGAAGCCTTTGATCGCTATTCCTACGACTGCTGGCACCGGTAGTGAGACCACGGGCACGGCTATTTTCGATCTGGTAGCAAAGAAAGCCAAGACTGGTATCGCTCATCGCAATCTGAAGCCGACGCTCGGTATATGTGATCCGCTTAATACCAAGACCATGCCCGCTGCCGTGAAGGCTAGCTCTGGATTAGATGTCTTATTTCACTCTCTGGAGTCTTGGACGGCGATACCTTTCAACGAGAGGACTCCTCGACCAGCGAACCCGATTCTGAGGCCAGCTTACCAGGGTGCTAATCCCATCAGTGATATCTTCTCCCTAAATGCCTTGAAGAGCACTATAAAATACTTGCCACGGTCGGTCAAAGACCCTGAAGATTTCGAGGCGCAAAGCGAGATGCTTCTCGCTGCCACGCTAGCGGGTGTTGGTTTTGGCAATGCTGGCGTACATTTATGCCATGGTAAGAAAGCTAAAGGGCCCTGTCCAGTACACATAGCCGACGGGTTGTGCTAACGCTTTCTAATTAGGAATGTCATACCCGATCTCTGGCCAGAACCCGGGCTACAAGCACGCAGGCTATGAGGTGACAACTCCTATCATTCCCCACGGTGTCACGGTAGCAGTGACCGCCCCAGCTGTGTTCCGATTCACCGCGCCCTCGAATCCCGACCGCCACCTGGCGGCTGCGGAAGCTTTCGGAGTCGACATTACGAACGTGAAGCGCGAGGACGCCGGCGAGGTTCTCGGGGAGGCCGTAGCAAAATTCTTAGCTGATCTTGGTGATCAACCGAATGGGCTCAAGGGGCTAGGTTTCAATAACGAACATATTGAAAGTCTCGTCGAAGGCACCATCCCTCAAGCGAGAGTGCTCATGCTTGCCCCAGGCTTGGCCAAGGAGCTTGAGCAGGAAAGAGACCAGTTGAGGAGGTTATTCGAAGACTCCATGACACACTCATAGATGCACGGTTTGAATCCGTCGGTTCTGAATAGTAATTTCACTACGTGTTATTCGAGTTACCCAAATATAGCATTATCTTGTACGCGTACAACCCACACGTCACATACTGCACGGAACCTTCTTTCGAACTCACGGCTCACTAGACACAACCCAAAATCTTCCTTTAAAGCCTAATCCTCCTTCTGAACAACGCAGATATGCGCAATCATCTCCAACGTGCATGTCTCCCGCTCGCTCTGAGTGAGCTGTCTCTCCACCTCTTCGGGCCACCTACTCAATTCCTCCTCACTCCACCCCCTGCAGAACTGGGCCGTCCACATCGGTGAGCTCAAAGCCTCGAGTAAACCCTCGAGCGACTCATGGCGCCAATTAGGTGCCGCTTCGCATAGCCGCATGTTCTCGGCCTTGAACCCGCCTGCGGTCATGACGGAGGCTAGGTGCTCGCTCGTCAACCACTTGGGATCAAGATCCACTATAATTATCACCCGCAGTCAGTAAGCGCCATCTTGAGCTTATACTAGTGTCTCTAAGCCGTCTCAAATTTCATACATATAGAATGAATATGAAAAGGAACCTTGCTATTCCTATACACTAGGCATAGAAACAGCCGGCGGATCATGACTCACTGGCCTTACTCCCACCCCCACCCGGACGGATCCTCTCCGCAGCACGCCCCATGAGCTCCTGCGGCCGCCGCGTCTTCCACGTCGTGACGACCGCGTGTCCGCCCGGCTTCAACACGCGGTGCATCTCCCGCGCTCCGGCGACGGCGTCGGCGAGCGCGAAGACGCCGAGACTCATTACTACAGCGTCGAATGTGGCGTCCGCGAAGCGCGAGAGGTCCTGCGAGTCTTGCACGTGGGCTTCTGCTGTACTCCAGCCGAGCGCGCGGGCGTTGGCGCGGTATTGCGATATCATGGGCTCGGAGAGGTCTATTGCTGTTACGCGTGGTGGGGGGTCGAGTGGTAGACCGGGCACGGAGATGGTTGGGGGCGAGGGCGATAGGAGGAGTTTGCTTACGGTTCCGGGGCCGCATGCTGAGTCCAGGATTCGGGTTGTTGATGTGTATGTTGAGAGGGGCAGGTGTGATAGAGCTGCGGCGGAGAGTTGGGTGCTTGTTTCGCCTACGAGTTTCTCGTATAGAGCGCCGCGGGAAAAGTGAGGGTTTCTTGTTTCGGTGCTTAGGCCTTCGGATGCCATATTGGTTGTATATTGTTGTCTTGATTTTGGGGTGAGGGATAAGGTGAAGAAGTGAATGCACCAGGTATTTTTGATACTGCGGAATATCACGAAATATGCTGTGAGTCTTTGAATAACTGTCATTTCCTTATACGAAAGTGTTCTGTTATTTTATATCATCTATTTATATCGTTGTGATCGGAGACAATTTCGCCTCAGATGCTAAAGTACCCGGAAGCCCGGAGACTTTCGGAGACTTTCGCAACGACATCTATGAACTACCTTGAGAACTTGCGCACACTTTAAAAACTTCAGAATAATTTCTTGATAGCATGGGGCTTTCGTATGAAGGAAGACATTGAACTGATATTTCAGTAGTTATTAAGTAGTTATCATAAGAGCCTACTGGAATTGACTGGGAAGAGACCGACCACCCTTACAACCGCTTAAACCAAGTTACCCATCACCGACTAGGCCTTTGACAAGTGTGAGAGAGAAGTGTGAGCTAGCCAGCGACTGAGATTTGAAATAAAGGCCCCCAGTAACTCCCAGAAAATTTGTGTATCTTGATTCTCGCATATTAAAGAGTGAGTACATCCTTGTTCCATTAAACATGATGTACTCTGTAGGCATGATACAATGGAGAACCCTTGAGGCTCCTTAAGGAGAGCACAGGTAAAGGGTCGCATCGTCCTGTGTCTGGCACTTCATTGTGACGGGATACTCGCATACATGAGAACCAGGTGGGCAGTCGACGGCGCACAGCCCCTATTGAAAAGCCGTTAGCAATTATGACCATCCTCATTCTATCAATCTCCAGAACAAGCAGAGCGATAGCGCGAGAGGGAGGGAGTGAGGGAGGGAAAGGGGAAACACTTACACCCTTGACTTCTGCCTTCCGGTGATACTGTAGGAAAGGGTCTCCATCGATGGCCGAGAGGTCGAGCCAGGTATTGCCATGCTCGACAGCCACCTCCAGCTGATACGGTTGCTGGATGTCATTATGTAAGGAGCATTTCACCACGGCGCCGATGTTGTCGTTGTTCGCCCGCAGGTCTGAGCGGTATAGCTGCCCCGGTAGCACCTCGCTGATCTGGGTGAAGGTGCCGTCGTTCTTTGCACCCGCACACCAGATGTTGAAGCTGCAGTCGTTCTTGGCGAGGAGCCATCCTGCGAGTGCCTGTTGGGAGAGAACGAGGCAGGAGAGGACTGCGAGTCGGAGGAATGTCGGCATAGCTGCGGTGTAGGGGCTGGAGCAGCCTGCGACTGGTGATGATGGTGTGTGAACGGTGTTGAGATTGGGGGAGGTCTTTTGGAAAGCAAAATATCAGAATGTAGCGAGTGAGTCACCCCTTATAGCCAGAGCGGCATACTCTGGGTTTTTTTGGTATGAAGCATATTTCAACTGCTGAATCTTCCTCGTCCCATTATAGTTCGTTACGGCCGGAGTTTGACGAAGCTATTAGGTTTTAGTCGGCGATGTAGCTTCACGAGTCTGAGCCTTAGTCGGAGCAGAATCTGCAAAAAGACAATTACATGTGATGGCATATCTCGAAATGGCCCTTCTCTTGTCTTTGGCACTGTATAAGGTGTGATAGATGGCTGGGATAAGAGCCTAGTTTGTCTTCCATACTTACGAGCCCCTTAAACTGCTGGACACCGAGCACTCTTGAAGCCTCGCGCCGTAAGTAGTATTGCCGTCTTTCAAACTTGCTTGTTGGATGTTCACTATCAAAGACCCTGTAGTCTAAACAGAAATTGGCACATAGATTGAATCGAGCTGCGAATAGATGTTCGAAATGAAGGTGCAAGCGTACGAGGCGCGATGTCTCTACCCGCTTAAAAGAGAAATACCTAGCGATATATAGCGGGAATTCTATTTTAAATTAGGATGAAAAGTCAAGTGTGGCTTGATGACGGATCTTGTAAACTCAGTTGTGAGTATTAATGATTATGGGCAAGTTGAGAGTACCCTGACTTGAAATATTGTATTTTTGGAGTTCTAGTTGCGGTGGTGTTGCCTATCTAAATTGAAAGGGAAAAGGAGTTATCACAAATGAGCAAAAGTGAGTAACCATATAGCGCTGAAAGGAATCGAACCAATCTCGCTATTTGCTCAGACGGTAAGTACCACCTAGACATCTGTTGGGGCAACTAAGATCGCACAAGACGGCTTATCCCTTACTGAAGTAGACTTTGAAGCTCACACTTATACTCAAATCCCACCAACCATAAATATTTATGCATGCAACATCCCAGGAGATCCTCACATCGACAACTATCAGCCTTCAGAAGTCGCGAAGTACATGTTAATCACGGAGATGAGAACTAATGGAATTTTTACGCGGCAATCATTTATGGCCAATCTCATTGAAAGCTTGTAAGACGAACTGCGATTGTGCGGGCTTGCTCGAAGGCTTGTAGCGTTAAGTTACTCCCTACAGTCAAGCTAACTAACCCATGAGCCAGTTTCACGTGAGCGGCCGCACCCGGAGAGAGTAGAAGCAGAATAATAACCAGCGGATGATAAAATTCAGGTACTATGAACACGAATGTCCGCAATTGGTAATGATGTAGGCAGTTGTGGCATACTCAACCTTGCTCAGGACGAGCAGAGAGTTAGTCAAGGTCGCCAGTAATGCGACTGTCCGCTACTCACAGCAACGCGGTTCCCTGGGCAGTAAGCGTGACCATAAGCGTTACGTTTAGTCGCAACGCCTAACGGTCAACTATAGTCGAGAATGATTGCCTCACGGCTATTCAGTCCCGGTAGACAATGGGCCAGCAAAAGTATTCTAATTCTCACGAAGAATTAACAGTAGCAGGAACAGTTCAGATATAAACATCTACCCTGCCTTGTTAGTCAGCTAAACTGCAACTGCACATCTTTAATTTAACTGAAATCATATGCACTAGTCATTGTTGAGATTGGCGGAAAAACAGAAAGAACAAGGTTCCTGTTGGGTGCTAGAGATGGTCCCTGCATTAAAAGCTAACGAGTATGGAGCTCATATACAGTAGTGTAGTACGCCGTACCACGTATTTAGATCAAGCTAACACCCCACAATCAAAAACTCCAGTCTGGAGAAGTTGAGTTTTTGGATGCTATTGGCGATGACTTGGACCAATTCCAAGGTTTCGGGACTCAGGCCCAGTACCTTGAATGCGCTTAAACGAGAGTAGCATTCAATCCGACGCGTAAGACTAGCGATCTGACACGTGAAACCCCTGTCTCTAATGAGTCTATTCCGTAGGACCCAGGTCAGTGGGTTTCCTCTAGCGGCACAGATAAATTGAGGGATCTCACTAAATGCTGGGGACCTTGCCGACGACTGTCAACTAGCTGACAGGGCTCCCGGCACTACGGCCCTCAAGCCGACTGTGGCGTTTTTCATTCTTGAGCCTTTAAATATTGAGCGTGCCCTAGCAAAAGGTCTAAGAAGATCTGGGTAGCTGATCCGATCCAACGGTTCCTAAAAGCATGCAGTGGTGGTCATGTAGGACGAGAATGCGTGATATGGGGGTGGTCTAGAACTCGCGGGCCGCCGACGTTTAGAATGCTGATCACTCCAACAATTCAGAGCCTACGACCTTGCAGTACGAACTGCTACCCAAGTATAGCTTGGCCACGATCTTGCAGCTATTCCTTATCTAGCGCGGAGGCGAGCGGCCCGCTTTCCCTTTTTGACGCTTGTGCTGATGGAAAGTTTGGGGTAAGACAGGTCTGGGGATGATAAGTATGGACACTTATAAAGCCATTCCGGGACCGCTCTGAATTGAAGGGACCGATAGTTAGGCACATCAGAGCGTGTCACTCCTTCTGGAACAAAGAAGGCGTTCCGTATATAGCGGGGATCACAAGTCTGCTTGGTCTAGGCTCGTTGTGGCCCCTATCCAAAGGTCTGACAGAGCGCGCTGTGTAGACCATTGACACAATCTACCCAGACCTTTCGAACATAACCGCTATACGATACCAGGAGCTGGCGGAATGGGTCAACCGGCAGTTGATCATGTCGGCAACGGTGGCGCGACAATCTCAACCTCGATTGAACCTGTTGTCGTCGTGAGTGAAGGCGCCGGCAAGACTGCAAATATCGAGGGGGCGAAGGCCAAGGAGGTACACAATGTGAGTAACGTTGATAGTTAACCGAGCCCACAAACCGCACAGCTAACGGCCGAGAACAGGCGGAGCTGTACGCGGCAGTCAAGGAGAGCAAGATCAATGCATGGAGCAAGGAATCGCGGACCATATACTGTTGGCGCCCCTGCCGTCGTTGAACCTTTTGAAGGCATACTGACTCTTAATACAGTGGCCATCTTCACAGCCTTCCTTTGCGCCTGCGCCAATGGTTACGATGGTTAGGCTCATTCCAATCAAGTCGAAAACAAGATACTGACGGATGCTTATGGTTAGGGTCTCTCTTGACTGGCATTGTTGCCATGCAGCAGTTCCAGAACGTATTTCACAGCGGCAAAACTGGGCCAACCGTTTCCCTGTTGTTCTCTCTGTATACAGTGTCAGTTCACCCCAGACTAAAGGGATGTATTTAGCAGCTGACCTAAATCTTGATACAGTGGCTCGATTGTCGGTGCGCCTTTTGCCGCTATCGTTGCGGACAAGCTCGGTCGTCGTAAAACCATGTTCACTGGCGGTATCATCATAATCATCGGTACGGCTATCATTGCAAGCAGCTCGACAATCCCACAGTTCGTCGTAGGGCGCTTCATCCTTGGCATCGGCATCGCCACTATGACAGTGAGCGCTCCAGCCTATGCTATAGAGATCTCGCCTCCACACTGGCGTGGTCGAGCTACTGGTAGGACCTCAGATATATGCTTTTCGGGTGTTTGTTTCTGACCGGGGGATCCTAGGCTTCTACAATTGCGGATGGTTCGGAGGATCTATTCCTGCGGCTGCCATTGTGTATGGCACGGAATACATCCCGAGTGACTGGGCTTGGAGAGTGCCCCTCATTCTACAGGCCTTTGCGTGTGTCATTGTCATGTTCACAATCTGGTTCATCCCTGAAAGCCCCCGATGGCTCATGGCCAACGGCAAGGCCGAGGAAGCCGTCGAATTTCTTGTCAAGTACCATGGGAACGGCGACCCAAACTCCCGCTTGGTTCGCCTAGAGATGGAAGAAATGCGTGAAGGCATTCGCCTAGATGGTATTGATAAGAGACCCTGGGACTGTAAGTGAAGTGATCATATTGTTGTTGCATAGGAGGGTTCATGAATGACTAACATATGTCCTTAGACCGGCCCTTCTTGATGACCCATAATGGCCGTTGGCGATTTGCACAAGTTATCATGATTTCTGTCTTCGGCCAGTTCTCCGGCAACGGGCTTGGTTACTTCAACGCGACCATCTTCGAGCAGATTGGAGTCAAATCAGTCTCGCAACAGCTCGCATATAACCTGCTCAACTCCGTTCTATCTGCAGTGGTTAGTATTATATTGTCTCTTCTCTACGTACTATTCAACAGGGTGTCGAAGTATCACCTGGCATACAAGTTGCCTCGACAGAATTCTTGATCTTACTATCCCGCCAACCCCTGGGGCGCCTTATACAATATCGCATAATAGGTAGTTGCTAACCAAGTAATCGAATAGGGTGCGCTTACCGCGGTATCGCTGACAGATAAAATGCCGCGGAGGCCTGTATTAGTATATGGTACTTTTGGTAAGTTTTCGCATCTTGATGTTGCATGTGAAGTGTGCTGACACTATGCAGCATGCGCTGTCGCTCTTGCTCTTAACTCCGGCCTGTCTGCGGCGCTCGATTCGCAGGGCACAAACATTCAGGCTTCATACGCCAAGGGGGCTTTGGCGTCATACTTTTTGTTCAATATCATCTTTTCCTTTACCTACACCCCTCTGCAGGGTGTGATTCCTTCTGAGGCATTAGAAACAACCATGCGAGCGAAAGGGTTGGCGGCGTCGGCCGTTATTGTCAATATCTTGGGGTTCATTAACCAATTCGCCGGTCCTATTGGTCTTCAGAATATTGGATACAAGTATATTTTCGTCTTCGTTGGCTGGGATTTGGTCGAAACCGTGGCATGGTATCTCTTCGGGTAAGTTCGCTTCTTCCAGTCTATCATGGTGTCATCACACTGACACCTCCCTAGCGTGGAATCTCAGGGCCGCACACTTGAGCAACTGGAATGGGTTTACGATCAGCCAAACCCCGTCAAGGCTTCCCAGAAGATTGACAAGGTTGTTGTCCAAGCTGACGGGAAGGTAACTGAGAAGATTGTCGAGGATGGCGCTTAAGCTCGAAAGGAAAGGATCAGCACCGAGGTACGATCAACATGTAGCATCGCATTCAACGGCTATGAGTCCCAAGTACATTTGTTCCCATCCAACGATCAAGGAAAGATACCCATGACAAGAGTACAGACTCGAAGTGTGAGAAGCGTAACAATGAGCTTAGGCTAACCACGTAATCTGTAGTGTCTGGGAGCCTTGTTAGAACGGCCCGATATACACATACTGCATTAGGGTCCAGTAGCTCAATCTCGGTACTATCTCCTTAGCTAATTAGGCGGTAAATAGTGATGTGACTAAGCCGTTTTGTTCGAAAGGTTTTGCTTTTGCTCGCTACTTTACCTATGTTAAGTAGCTGCGAAGCTGATGTGGTGAGCGTTCAAGATTTGGATAAAATGTATCTCGTCATGGACTTACTACTGCTCCGGCGTGAATTTGAGGGGTGTACATGCCAGTCAGCTGAAGTGACCGGGACCTCCTAGTTTCGAGGTGCATGCGCGTGGAACAACTCTCTTCTCTCCTCTGAAGCCCTTTGGACAGTAAGTATTTGCTGCAAACCGCTTCCATCGCCGGTCTTACGCCCTGGGTACTCTCGGTGCTTCAGATACCCCGGGTATGGCGCTTCCAACATCGAAGCATGGCTGCTGTGCCGCTTGTAGAAAGTCACCCGCAGCTAACAACGTCGCCGTTTATCACCGGAATAGGGTCATTCTCTACTCAATTCGGCTGTGAGCCCTCCAAGTTGTCCTGTTGAAGTCCTGAAAGGAATGATAATGACCCACTCGTTCGTACACTGCAACGGCCTAACCGCTAACAATGCACGTATTTACATTGATAGTCTAGCGCACAAGTTCCTTGGATCACAACACCTTGCTGAAAATGGTGATGGAGTGTCACACAGCCAATAAGGCTCGCGAAGCTATTATTCACAAATTTGCCCATTGATCCCACCGTACTGGCTTTAGATGCAAGACGGACAACAATTGGCTGGCTCATATGCCTCGGCGTCGCAAGACAAGCTGAGAAAAAGTGGTCGAGCAGCAGCCTTCTGGCGAGACAATGGCCGACAACGTAGTGAGTGCTTTTTCCTGCTGATCTCGTCGCGTTTCACGTGTCTGCAAAGCGAGAGATACCGACATTCAACCACAGCCTTGACAGGAACCCTCCAACGTTTAAGTGCTGACATCGAACGAAACAGTGCCGGCGAACGCTGCCGTCCAACTGTGGCGGTAATTAGACAACTCCGGGCCTTGCGACAGATATACTTTGACATCTTATCGGCGCCACCCGGTCTGTTCAGACGCCGTCGCATTTCAGCTTGCCGCCGACTATACTAATTCGACCTCGACAGGCTCGACAGGGTCACAGGGCACGTGGCTCAGCTGTGACATGCAGGGATTGACGGCCGAAAGAGGCGACCTATCGGATCTGAGGGTTGGATTGGTCTCTCTGCGGCGCCACACAGCCCTCGGGTGTCGCGCTTTGGCAGGGGCATGCGAAGAAGGATGCGGTTCTGTTGATCGAGCACTGATACCACGCCCGCGACTGCATATGCCGTCCCTGCTGCCGTATGTACAATCAATGTGCTTGTGTTACGTATGTAGAGGACTAAGTCGAGCCGAACGCACGCCACGTGGTTCCGACGCATGACAAAAAAGGGTGGCGGCCATGCTGGGCTTTCATGTTATGCACGTACCAATAGCAGCTCTGTGCCGGAACTGGCCTCGGATGAATGCATCACGTGGACTTGTCGGCGACCTTGCTCTACCGGTACAAGAAACCAACATCTAACACCTCACAACCCAGCCGAAAATAGTCCGTTCATGAGATGCATCGTATCACATCATATCTTACCCACATCTCATTAGTGCTGGGTGTGCTGTTGGTAATCAGGCAGATCTTGGGTGCTGCGACCCGTCTCATCTCTCTCAATCTCGTCTTGTTGCTACTGATGGGATCGGGGTCTACCGTAGGCAAATGGATCCGGGTGACTGCGAGGGAGCTCGCGTTAGGGTTCTGTAAAAGGTCCGCTTCCGACACGGCATGCTCCGGGTATTGTCATTCCAGCGGTGACGGCAATTCTTATCTCGACCTGCATGACTCAAGGAGAACAAGACGCGGTATTTCCAGAGTCATGTAGCCATGGCAGCAGCTTCTCTAGCCTGCCCGGTGCTGGTAGAGACCACCCAGTTGGCCAATGACATGACACTGATTTGCTGAGAATATCAGGAGCCATATGAGCGGAGCATCAGCTCTCAGCGCACATATGGGACGCCGTGTGGTGTTCGGTCTGCGAAGCTCTCCGGGGTTAGCAGTAAGATGTACTGAGTGTGCGATCAGTTAACCGTTACAGATGGTAACTTACCACTTCCATTTTCGGAACACTCGCTTTGAAGGTAACATAGTCTCGCCCCATTTGAACCCAGCATACATAGCAGTTGAGATCAAGAACCAGGACTATTTCCAAGTATGCAGAAACCGTAAAGAAAACGATATGGTCCACATCATGATTAGACAGAGGTAGGCGTAACGTATGATACGGGGCTTCCATCGCACATGACATACATCAGAGGCCGCGTATCTAGTAGTGTAGCTCTAAGGACGATGCGGATCTGGGCAGGGTTTTAGGCCACTCAATTGCCGAACACTAAGCTGATACGGCGCTCCGACGCAACAACGAGACTAATACGAACGGTCTCCAGGTGAGTGGATCACCATGCTGCTTTATTCAGGTCTGCTGCGGCAAGGCCCAAGGAGCATCGTACCGAGAAAAGAAAATGTACCTCGGAATAGATTAGCGAGCACTGCCCTACGAAGACCAATGCTGGCTCGATGTAACTGTAGAGTGACGCACATGTGCACCTCCCAACATTAGCGCAGAACATGTGCTGAACGGTCTATAGGTAGCCCATTTTAATCCCTACATATCACTCACACCGAGCGTAGGTTGCGCGGCTCATCATGTCGCACCCCGACTTGTTACTCAAAATCCACGGAAATGCTCTGAATTTGTCTTATATTAACTTATGTAGAATAATAACGGTTAAACGTAATCTAGGTCTCAATAGACAGTTAGCAAGATAGACAGTGGCTCCTTAGGTTGATCTCCACGGCGTCAATACGTATGAGATCCAGAACTCAAGCGGACTATAGCTTCTATACACGCAGCCTACAAGACATATCAATTAGCCCAGTTCTCGCCGCAACAGGTTGCTAATTTCTGACAGACCCCTGTAATAAGAATCCTTCGAAGGTACATAGGAAAACAGCTCGTCTGAGGGCATTGTTGGCATCAAGCATGGAAGGACCTATGCTTACTGATGATGGTGTGGTGCCTCGTCCAAGTCACCATCCCTTTACGTACTTAACACATGAATTTAAAAGGCAATCAGGGAGCCGTATGCCTTGATGAATGAACATGCTCCATTATGTGTCAACATCACTCTTCTCTCTACTCCTGATTCACATTGTGGTATACCATGGTTGTAGCCGTTGATAGGGTCCGGGTTCCAAGCCCAACTACCGCTTTCGAACCTGAAGATGAACGCAAGAAGCTTATCAAAAGAGTCTTGAATCAAAAGGTCTTGGTGCCTGACATCCTGTCACTCATGCCTGCATGGCCTAGTGAGCTCCAACCGGATATCGACGAGATTAACAAGGAAATCGACGAATGGCTGCCGAGGTAGGTATTACATGCCGGTTAAGCTTAATACCATATGTAAGTGGCTAATAGTTACACAGCGTCAACATAGACGAGAAAAAGAAAGCTAAGCACAGGGCCCGCGGTAATTACACGCTGCTGACAGCCGTGTACTACCCACACTGCAAGAAAGATAAGATGCTTGCCCTCACACAATTTCTATACTGGATATTCTTTTGGGATGACGGTAAGAGAACTTATTTTTTCACTTTTCCGGGTCACTCCCAAAGACAAATCGACGGACGCTGACATATAAACAGAGATCGACACAGGCGGCGAGCTCACCGATGATGCGGAAGGCACTCGTCGGTGCTGCGAGGAGACGAACCAATGTATTGACAACTGCCTCGGTCCGAACCCGAACTATACGCCACCGCCAGGTTCACGTGGCTCAGTGGAAATGTTCTATCCCATCTTGAGGGACCTGCGTGCTGGCCTTGGCCCGGTTTCAACCGAGCGTCTGCGCCTGGAACTCCACGATTACGTGAATGGCGTTGGCCGCCAGCAGCGCGTGCGGCAGGGTGCCTACTTACCTGACCCGTGGTACCACTTCAAGATCCGATCCGACGACGTCGGCGTGATCCCTAGCATTACTCAGAACGAGTATGCGATGGAGTTTGAGCTTCCGGATGCTATCCGATACCACGAAGCCGTTGAAGTCATCGTGCAAGAGTGCACCAAGCTCACCATCCTGTTGAACGATGTATTGTCTCTACAGAAGGAATTCGTTAGTGCATAGCCCTTTCTCTTCCCTCTGCCCTCGGTCCCGACACGATGAAATGGCATGTGAGCTAACTGATACGGGGCCCACGTAGCGGGTATCGCAACTCGAGAACATAGTCCTCTTGTTTATGAACACGGACAACCTGTCTCTGCAAGGTGCTGTGGACAAGGTTCTCGATCTTATCCGGGAGCACTATGCTATCTGCGTGGCAGCGGAAGAGAGATTGCCCTGGAGTAAGACAGATCACAAGCTCAATGCTGATATCAGAGAATACATCATGGGTTGCCATCGACTGGCCACGGGGACTGCTTATTGGAGGTTAGTTCATGAGATGGATCAGAAACTGTTCCCGCTGGACTGGCTTACTGATCGTCTTTCATAGTTACTATTCTGAGCGATATCTGGCTAAGAGTCAGGTGAACGAGAAGAGAGAAGTGCTTCTTGACCTATCCTATGTCGATTGAAGGTGAAGGTGATGATGGAGGTATGAGAGGGGCCGGTGATTCCTTCCCGGGGTGCCACCGATTGGGGCTACTGGTACTGCTTATTGGAGGCTAGCTCGATCTCAAGATCTGTCCCAAACAGACTCAATACTACGTGTGATCGTTCGTCTTAGTCGCCACTCGTAGCTGGGTATAGACGAACGGGAATAGAGCGCGGATGCATATCATATGTCGATGACAAATGAGACACATAAGCAGGACGGAATGTGCCGGACTGTGTTCTATGAAACAAGATTAGGCAGAAGGAGATGTAAAGGATTTCTTACTTTTTAATCGTCTTCTTTTGTTTGTTTCAGGTTTTGCTCTCTTTCTGGTCCTAACCTGTGGCAGGCCATAGTGATTGAGGGTAACCATTAAAGGTAGTCATGCTATAGTATATTGAAGAATCTCACGGTTCATCTCACCGGAACTGGTCAATTACTTGCGTTGAATGAATATAGTTTCTTAGATAAAAGAGGAGTATTGCTCATGAGGATGATTAATGGTTCCCGCGACTGGCGTTGTGAAGCTTTTACTGGTGCATCATATGGGCTGTACTATAATGACTTGGGTTCGAGCACCCCGCAAGTTAGGATCTCCTCCGTAGGCCAACCCATCTTTACAGGAATCATCTCGCGCGTCTGATCAAAGTGCACACTTCCGTATCGCAAGTAGGCAGCAAAAGTGCCCTCAACATTATCCTTCTCCTGGTGTTCCTTGGAGTCCCACAAGTCCGCTAGGAATGAGTCTAAAGCACCTGGCGGGCCGTGAGAGAGCTTCATGGTAGAAGTATTGGCGAGTGCGTCGACGACGAAGTCGTCGGCTGTCTGCCATTTCTCATCCTTTACTACGCCTTCACCCGAGCGCTTAGCTGTGAGGAGCTCGAACTGGCGGGTTCCGGACCAGTTTGTTTGCTGCTGGAAGTAGTAGGTTTCTTGGAGTGCAGGGAAAAGCAGCATATGGTTGGAGTAGTACTCGGGGCCATTGAAGCCATCGGCCGGGTCGATGAGCTTCCGCAGGCGTTCGAAGCACATGAAGGCAGCTAGGTAATCGCTGAAGGCCTCCATCATCAGGTTGAGATTTGGGCAGTTAAGCTTGTCCACAGGCGGGCACAAAAGCGGGAGGTGTCGCAAGAGAGGATGCTTGTGGAATCCATGCGCGTTCGTCACACCCTCCCAAAGAGCCAAGTAAATGTCGTGCCACCGTTTAATGAACCGGTTCCCGCGCTTAGCGGCAATAAAGCCGTTGAGCATGCAGTCCACTCCCGGTCGCATCTCTATCACAAAGCCGGCCATCTCATAAGGAGTAGCAGGGTCCTCGATCTGCTTCCAGCAAATGTCATCTATATTGCGGAATAGAAATGTGCCCGCATCGATCCAAACGCCGCCGTACTTCCAAATGAGTGGTAGTCGAACCAAATCTCCGGAATGGGCGCCAAGGCTCGGGCCGTCCATAGTGTGGTTATTAAAGGCATCAGGGAAGTAGGAGCTTTCGACGTAGTGGGAAATGTTGGTCTCGGAACCCTGCAACTCACAGATTTAATTATTGCTACTTGCGTATACTACTTGTTGCTTTGAGGTTTCGGGAAGTTTCACGGGTATAACACCGAGCGGGGATAAAGGCGAGAGAGGGGACTTACGGGCACATGGTCGACGACGTGAACTGTCCACTCTGGGCCAAGCCTTCGAACCCAACCGATAATGTTACGTTGAACCCAGGGGGCCATGGTCTGAGATCTCAGATGTTAGGCATCGCGGCTAATAGGCAAGATTTGGCCCATCATCAGGGGGGTTGTCGGGAGTAGGCGGGGGGGAGAGGTATTGTCAAAACTGGAACCAAAAGGCACATGAATTGCATACATACAGTGAAACCGGAGTGCCAGAACGCCCAGACGTTCTTGTCGGAAACGATGGGGTGCTGTTTCTGAAGCCATGCAGCAATCTCCTCGTCGCTTCGTAGGTCGAGCTTATCCGGGTCGATGGGCTTCAGGCCGGGTGGTAGACTGGCCTTGACCGTCGATGAGGCCACGGTCGGTTCAGGTGCTACGCTCACTGCTGTCGCCGAAGGAGCCATTGTGCAAATTATCGCAAAGTTCTCCTCTTACTCATGAGGCTCCCACGAGTACTCCCATCGTCTGCTTATCAAGCCCTGGAGCGCGGATACAAGGGTGGCCACGAGGAGACGTACTTCCACAACAATTGCCTCATACTACCTAGCATTTCTTAGCCGGACCATTGTTGGCCCCTGCTACCGGGACATGATACGACGCAAGAGGCAGACGTAGGCCTCACCCGTTGAAAATGTGTATTACTGAGCCGGTACTGACAGAAAAACGACACCGGTCAGAAAGCCATTAGCTAAGATTCTCCTACCTAGTGCGGATGGTCCCCAATCCAGGGTTCGTGCAGATGCCAAGACGAGCCATCGGATTGTCCGCTCCTGGCCTAGGTCCCTCCAGCCATGCAGAAGCATATGTACTTAGTTAGGGTGCAAGTAAATTACCCTAACGCTGGCGCTGCATCATAGAGTGTCGAGCGTATATCACTACTTGTCCATTATGATCCCTTAACGGCCAAACTGAATGTGGCAGTGTTTGCGATGCCTATATCTCATTCTTTGATAGGATTCATACTTAGCTAATTCAATACTCCCAGCTACGTACTATCTCTGCCCACAAGCAAGTTGGACCGAACATATAGAATACATATGGTTGTGCCAAGGATAACGCGTGATTATCACTGAGTTCAATCTCACTCCTCGGGCTCCTCGGATGTCTACTGAGCACCAACGCTCACTTGAAAGCGATACCGTGCATTGAAGTTGGAGTGGTATATATGTTGTCTAATTATGAAGCTACATAGTTACTATAATATCTACTGGTAGGTATATACATCACTCAAGCAACAGGTGGAAGTAAACGTTATGGAGTACGCGTCGAGAGATTCCACAGCCCCCGCTGCAACCTTCAAGATCAAACCCCGACCGGTCCACACGCGGGTCCCCAGACGACTCCACATGAATCCATGGCGTTGGGATTCCTTCCCTTACCCCTCACCCGAAAGTATTGATCGATAAGCGCAGCGCTTTGGAAATTACCCCATTATATACATTTTTAAAACTCTACTACTTTGGGTTGCCTTGCGTTAACTCGTTGTGATGGGTTAAGAGTCCAACTGCTGTTCGGGTGAAAATTATGGTACGCTTGTCCTATTCCTGAAACCCATGAAACCCAAGGCGATGTTATAAACGTCGCTGAATACACACTTGCGTTCGAACTCGAATGGATATCTCTCGTCTATATACAGAGGCTTAGTATAGGTAGTCTTTCTTATTTAGTTGTAGATGTAGACTTTGCTTTATAGAGTAGGTGATTCGACACTCCACTCCTCAATATCATGAGGACAAGCTCCTGAACTCCTCAAGTGCGGATAATTAGCAATATTGCGGCGTAATAGGTCAGAAAGATAATGTCATTAGCCCAAAGTCCACCTATTTGATCCCGCGGATCGGCGTTAATCTGACCGCATTAGCGTCTTAAACGAGCAGTCAAACAGCATTTCCGTATATGCTAGGCTTCTATGTGGCGTGAATGGCGCCAGTGGCTGTAACTCACCGAGCAAGTCTTCCCCGGATAACAGGACCCCTATGTGATATACGCATGTCAGCACTTGCTTTTTCATATAGTGGATGGTCCCCGCAATGACCTGTGAAAAACACGCATGGGAATTTTCGAATGGTAGTGTAGTTCAGAACCTGAGTCAGGCTGATGTGACGTTGCAATAGTAACCCAACCTACATGAGTTCGGAAGGGGGATAAGGGACACGAGCCGAGAATGACATAGTCATGTTCCTGTCATCAATTTGATAGGCATTTACTGGGCTCCTACACTAACCCCTGGGCGAGAACAATTAGATAAGGCTATGAGAAGCACAGAAACCGGCCGCCAGTTCCGTTGATGACACCATTGTGATCTGAGGGGCATGGGGTCATATCGGTGTTTCGGGAAGCTGCTGTCCCAGTCATAGGATCTGACTTGGGAAGCACATCTACTATCTTCTCTGTATGACTCGAGATAGCATACTATAGCATTCAAAATGGACATCGTGGAGATGCCAGTTATGTGGACTTTGGCTGCCCTGGCCGTGACAGCAATAGTCGGAAACATCATTACAGCAAAGTTTCTGAAACGGGTTAGGGGATTCACGGTTCCTATGGTGGGAGCAGACACAAGCGATGTCGACACTTTGAAGTTACGTTATGTACAGCAAGCAGATGTCCTGCTTCGTGAGGGCTATGAGAAAGTAAGATATATCCCACGGCCCTTGACGTCTGTTTCTAACCTGGGACAAAAGTTCAAGGATGGTATCTTCCAAGTTGCAACCCCTGATGGGCCACGGGTGTTTCTCCCGAGGAAGTTCGCCCATGACTTGAAACCATTTAATCGACATGAAGCGAGCGGTATGAAGGCTCTGGCAGATGTTAGTTTTGAGTCAGAAAACCCCAACAAGAGGTACAATAGGCTAAAAACGACAGCGTCATATTGGCCACTATACTACTATTGATCACGAAAGTGATGTAATGTTGGGTGCTATTAAGATCGATCTGAATCGTAACCTCGGCAACTTCGTCGAAGACGTTGAGCACGAAGTTGCGCACTGTTTCGCGACTCAGTTCCCGCCCTGTGATGGTTAGTTAAAGGTCTTGACCTCGGTACCCTTAGAGCTCTTAGCTGACCGAGTTGCTAGAATGGACACCGGTAGACCTGCACGAGAAGCTACTTCGTGTCGTGGCACAAGCTTCAGCTCGCATATTTGTTGGATATCCTATGTGCCGTAACGAGGAATGGCTAGAGTGTAGCACCAAGTTTGCATTGGACGTCATGACCGGCGGCGAAAAACTTAAACAGTGGCATCCATGGCTACGGCCGGTAGCTCAGTATTTCGTGCCAGAAATGACACGTATTCGTGGTGACCACCAGCGGGCTTTGAATCTCCGTAAGTAACATTTAGTAACATTTAAGCCTACTTACGGTTGTTTTTTGTCGCTTCGGAACGATAAGCGCCTCCTTGATCTACCCTAGCCCAGGACATATAAAACTCTTCTCACCCTAATATTATATAAAGTCCAATTGAGGATTGCTGACTCTGAATTCTGCAGTGCTACCAGAATTAGAGAAGCGTTCTACGGAGCCGGCTAAGAAAGAGCAAAAACCACGCAATGATATGATAGAGTGGATGCAACAGCGAGCTCAAAAGCTTGGAGACAAGTCTTTCGACAGCAAGGAGTTAGCGAACTTACAGATGCTGACAGCCACGGCGGCAATCCACACTACTAGATTAGCTATCATCCATGCTCTTTACGACCTGGCAGCAAGGCCTGAGTACATTGAACCTTTAAGGAAAGAAATAGTTGAGGTCACCAAAGATAGTAATGGTACACTTCGGAAGCAACATCTAACACAGATGAAGAAGTTAGACAGCTTTATGAAAGAGTCACAAAGACACAATCCTCCATCAGTTGGTGAGTACCTTTTCCTTCTCTTCAGTTTACGGGCAATCACGCTTGTCAAATGCTGATCTCTCTTTTCAGCAACATTCCAGCGTAAAGCTATGATTCCAATCGATCTGTCAAACGGGTTTCATATTCCAGCCGGAACAATCGTCCAATGCAACACGAACATGTTGGACCAGGCCCCGGCCGAATGGGGAGATCCGAACGCTTTTGACGGATTCCGCTTCTACAAATTACGTAGCAATCCGGAAGATGTAAACAAGTTCCAATTCGCCAGCACATCATACGATAGTATGCAATTCGGTTTTGGTAACGATGCCTGTCCGGGCCGCTTCTTTGCCAGCAACCAGATCAAAATTATCCTCGCCTATATTCTCTCGCACTATGACGTCAAGTTTGAAGAGGATGTTGTTGGACGTCCCAGAAACATGATGTTTGAAGTCAACGTCCTTGCTGATCCTACAGTCAAAGTCCTGTTCAAAAAGATAAGCTTGGGTGATCCAGAACGATGTGCACTGGGTAGATGAGACTCGAGGTTAGGCTGAGTTTATTGTTATCGGAGGGGTCGAAGTTGATGATCGATCTATTAGCGCTTAGAAATGTCATACAGTATGCAAGTACCACTAGACATGATTCCTAGTCTTTAACTCCCTGTAGCAGAGGTTTAAATAACACCGTAGAAGATAGATCCTGAGTCTTATAGCAGTCGCCGAAGTCAAGGACGTATTGGCTATGTAGTAGCCTTCTGGACCACGAGTGAGGCTTGAAGTATAATATACGCTATGAGATTTCGCAAATTATAAGGTTACAAGGCGATTCAAAACTCACAAATAAGGAAGCGATAGCTAGAACCGGCGACTTACTAGTAACCTGACTTGGCTCTGGAGACGAAATACCCTGACATCTCCGTAAAGTTCCACGCTTCCGAACTCTCGCATGGTTCGTGAAGACAATGATGTCCCGATATAATTATAATGCTCGCTGCGAGCTAAGTTCTCGTTTTCGTAGAAGATAATTACATTTGATGTCTTGAATTTCAGCCAGTATTAATAAGGTGATTAATAGAGGTGAGGCTTCGGAAACGAGTTCAACTAATTATTAAGTCAAACGTTAGATTATAGAGGGAGACAAAAGGAGCTATTCACTTAGATACGACCCGGGTGGTATCATGAAATACTCGATGGATTAAATCGAAACTAGATAAAAATCTATTAGCCCTGGAAACATCTAGGGATGAAATACTCACCTTTTCTGGTAAGTGTAGACCCAGTATATCCCCTGGTATAGGGGCTAGGAAACAGGTCTCCGATATGGCTCACGTCGAATTATATTCAGCTCTTGTTCCGAACCAAAAGATATGAATAGCTTTGCTAAATCCCGAGTCATAGTTATTATTTTAATGCAGAAGGCTCTGTCGCTTCCGCGAGAGCGGCCCTGGACTTGTTTGGGAGTAAGAACCTGGGTGTTGAGCATAATAAATGCTTTCGCCCAATGCTTGGCAATGTGGCTGCCTGTCTTTCTACTGGAACATTCCGCCTTGTTCTACGCGGAGAACCGCATTGTAATAGCTACTAACTCGAGGATACAGAGATGCTAACTGCGCTCCAAATGCATAGCCACCCTGGGTTAAGTTACGCCAAGTATTTAGTGGTGCATATTCTCGAGTGATCAAGACCAAGCGATGCTAGTCGTGCACCACAAGAAAGTTGAAGACGGTATAATGGAAGTACAGTTCCTGAAAATTAGTATAGTCGAACGGACTACACATAGAGAAGAGGTGGTGCGGAGTTAAATGACTTACTACTACAGAAGACTTGCCTTCACCTTAGACTTTAAATCTTTCATAGGTGTAGTTGATGTATCCTCTTTCTATTAGAAATGTATACTTTCCCGCAACTACCCCCCACCTACGCATTGTGGATAGAGATATTAAAGGTTATCGTGTCTAAGAACTTCAGCTATAGACCTATTCTTAACGGGCACTTCGTTGGTACTATATACGATGGTATTTACCTCCATTAACTGTTAACCAAGGGCTCAGTCATTTCAATTTGATATGCCCATTTTGAACCGGTTGATCTCAAGTTGCTTATTCTGGTATATAATAAGATTCCGGGAGACGCTGAAGACCCCCAGTAGAGATGATATAATAAGATCTAACGCGAACTTGGGGTTAGGGAAAAATAAGTCGAGCTCTACCCTAGATCACGGGCTATAAGAGGTATCGAAAGCCCCAGTATCGCGCAAGCGTGGCAGAGATTATCCGAAGATGGCTAGCAACGCAGAAAGAGTGAGCAGCTGTGGCTAATGTGAGCTACGCCATTGTTCGTGGGTGCTTTGGATGTTTCCTAAGCAACTGAGTAGCATCCTGCTGCACATATCTGCCAGCTTGTCCCATATGTCTATCACATAGCAGCACCTCACATGTCTTTGTAAGCGACGTCGGTTAGTGTGTATAAGGTAACTGCAAAGCTCCAGGCTAGCTGCCGACGAGGGGTACCTCAATGGATGGGTACCAACTGTCCACACACTACCCACATGTCTTACGTCATGGTGACACTTAGAAGCTCTAACTATTAGGTAGTTTATATTGCTTCATGACAACAGTCAAGCTGCGTGGGGGAAGAGTTATTCAAGGTGTATTTAAGATATACTCCTCAATTTCATAGAGAAAGTCTTACCTCAAATCTCATAAACTTGTCAATCAGCTACAAGATGCTTACCGCAATAGTGACTGGTGCGACAGGTCCGTAGCAAACCGTCTAGTTGAGTTTTCACGACATACCTATCCTGTCTCCCTTTCAAGCTCTCCAAGCGATACGCACAGATAGGTCTTCGTATGATGCGTCCGATGAGATGAGTAAGAATCTAACTTAGCATCTGACAAGGCATCACGGGCAAGGCGATCGTGAACGCTCTTGCAGAGTCCCCTGAATATGATGAGGTCTATACACTATCTCGATCTCAAAAGTCCGACCCCCATCCGAAGGTGAAACATGCGACGGTCGACTTGCAACAGCCGGCGGAGGAGATGGCCAAATCCTTGTCGCACATTCCACCTGTAACTCACATCTTCTTCTGTGCTTACCTGGCGGATCCCGACGAGGGTGAAGCCGCTCGCATCAATGGCGCAATGCTGGCAAACTTTCTGACGGCACTGAAAAAGACAGGCCAGATTGTGGACCTTCAGTGCTTCGTCTTGACTTGCGGGTTGAAGCAGTACGGTGTACACCAGGGACAGCCCAAGAACCCCATGAGAGAAGATGACCCGGGGTTCCTCTTCTGGCTTGAGCAAGAGGACCGCCCTCCTAACTTCTACTACACGCAGCAGCGCATTCTAGAAAAGGCCGCCGACGATTCGGGTAACACGTGGAGCTGGACGGTAACATATCCGCAGGACGTCGTGGGGTTCGCGCGCGCCAACTTCATGAATCTCATGTCATCATTGGGCTTGTACTGCGCTGTTAGTAGGGAGCTCGAAGGCTCGAAGCTTGTGTTCCCCGGAAATAAACAGAATTATCTAGCTTTCAACGACTGGACGTCTGCCCGACACCATGCCAAATTCTGCCTCTGGGCGGCGACGGCGCAGAACGCCAACAACCAGCGCTTCAATGTCGTCAATGGGGATGTTCAAAGCTGGCAGGATCTGTGGCCACGTCTTGCAAAGCGGTACGGTTGCACCATTCCGGAAAAGATGTTCCCGTCACCTGATGGCGAGCGGAGGGCATATCCGGGCTTTGAGAGTAGCGTGGCGAACTTACATGCACGACCGCCAGTAGCCGAAGTTGAGACTCAACTGGGTTTGAAGGGCGAGTTCAAACAGAGCGTCGTGTACAATCAGATTGATTTGACGAAATGGGCCCAGCGCTCCGAAGTGGTGAAAGCTTGGGAGAGCATTCGGGACAGGCACGGTCTCGAGCAAGAAGTCTGGGACAATGCGACATGGACTTTCTTGAACTTTTTGCTTGGGCGTGAGTACAGCTGTGTAGCGAGCATGAGTAAGGCGAGGAAGATGGGGTTTAACAAATACGCGGATACGTGGGTGGAGTTTCAGCACGCCTTAAAAGAGCTCGAAGCTGCGAACATGTTGCCCCCTGTTTCCGCGGACTTGAAGGATAACCATTGAGGAGGACCGTGCATGATAGGTAGCTTATGGACTTTCTGATTGCCACGTCAACATTAAACCTGAGCGTAATGTGTCTAAGTATTACTGTTCGCAACCAGACTGTGGCAACAGTATCACTGTTAACGTAGTATCGGTCACACTGACAGTGGCTGCTCCAATAAGGATGAAGAACTAGAGACCCGTCAGCCAAAATCTCATACCTACAGAATAGCTTACCGTTAGGCAGTGTTGCGGTTTTTGGGCATTACCCTTCACCCGCACCAACTTCCGCATCGATGGAGATCTTGGCGATACTGGCATCTCGCTTCCACGTCGCATGTACTGAGGATACCACTCCCCGCGGATTCCATGGACGATCGCTGCAATGTAGCCTAGTGCTACCTACATATAGCCACACTTGGCTCGACGCACACGGTGCTGTAAGGGACGATAGCTAAGCGGATGTTACCGCGCCAATTGAAGACCAGAACCATGGTAGTAATGACAACTCGTGTAATCCCATCCATTAGCTAACATCGGCGATGTATGTAAGCCCATGTCAATAGGCGTTGCCGCGAGCGGCACAGACTACCTGCCACGGCAACAGCTAGTATAAGTATGAATATCGGCGTCCCAGCTAGCCACTACGCCGCAGGCAGGCAGGTGCCTAAGTGGGCGCTATCATGATCTAGCTCGTAGTTTTACTGTGGTCAGCACGTGGCGCAGGCGAAACTGAAATCATGGCGAGCGCGCAGTTTCTAGAACCAGTGAGTGTTCGCGGGCTTGCCTTGCGCGCTAGTGCTCAGCATTACTTGTTGCCTTGAAGCACAGATGTCCCAGCGGGCCTTCAATTAGACTGTCTGAAAAGTCGTTGTGTAGAATTAGATAATGCTCTCAAGTCCAATTGTCTGCTTCGTCAACAGTCATCAGCAGCTAATAGAGCTCTTTCTTGACATTTCTCACTACATGATATGCACAATTCTTCATTGCAGCGTAGCATTTGCCGATTCGTATTAATCATTCATGCGTAGGGACATGGAATATTCGAAGATTACCTACCCAGGTAGGGAGGTGGGCAGGCATTATAACAGGCCATCTTAGTACCATCTCCAAATCTAAACCGAATAATTCAAATAATTCAAATACCCCAGCCCACCAATCGGGAACAGCACACAGACCTATTTTAGTAACGCTTAGCCCAATTCCCCCGCCAAGCTAATGCTAGAGTGCCCAGCTAGATGGGTGCTTACGGTATGTGAAATGCTGCGGAGGTTTTGCCTGTCAGTGAATTCTACACATCAAATTTTACATAGCTATTTTGGGCGATACGACGGTGATACGAGAGACGATGCCTACAACGGACAATGAACGCCAATCTCATAGAATAGCAAAAGATTTGATTTAACATCACATCAGCAAGGATCAGCACATAGTCATGAAGTTATAGAGTAACTTCCACGTGAATATGAAGTAATATATGAAGGGCGTGGGCATCTGGCTCAAATTCAACTCTTTTTCTTGTGTTGCCACTCACCCCTTTCCTCTGCCACCTTCTTTTGACAAAACTTCCTCCTCACTTCACTATCCTTTACATAATCCTTAATTGCTCCAATTTCCGATTTCATCATGAAGTTCTCAACTGTTGTCTCTGCCCTTGCTCTTGGCGGTGCCGCCGCCGCCGCCCCAAGCCACAAGGGCAAGAAGCTGCCGACAACTAAGATCGCCAACATCGAGGTCGTAGATACAGAGCTTGTTCGTGACGCTGTCAAGGTTGTCGAGAAGTTCATTCCTCTCCAGCCTTACCTCTACAACCACGTCATGCGATCGTGGCTCTTCGGTGCTGCTGCCTTCAACAACAACGCGACTCTCAAGGCTGAGATCGACCTCGAAGCCCATGCTATCGGCACCCTCTTGCACGATTTGGGTTGGGACAGTATGTAGCCCCATTCTAGCAGACACAGGTAGTGTTCTTTATTACTGCATTTGCTAACATTAGACTCTTCTTATAGTGAGCCCTGACTCTCCTTGGACTACCAAGGAGCACCGTTTCGAAGTTGACGGTGGTGTCGGTGCCCTGAAGTTCATCCAGGAACACCCTTGTGCTAAGAAGGAGTGGGATGAGCTGCGTCTCATGTGGGTGTATGATGCCATCACTCTACAAGCCATAGCCGATATCCCCGATTTCAAAAGCATCCAGACCCAGTGGATGATCAAGAGCGTGGGCTTCGAGTTCCCTGGCCCCCGATCTCCCCTTATCAAGGATGAGGACTACGACAGTATCCTCGCCAAGTTCCCCAACGACTACCTCTTCAGGGGTACCAACGAGACTTTCACCTGGATGGCTGCTACCAAGCCCGATGCTATCTACAACACCTTCATTCAGGACTTCGGCACCGCATATGTGCCTGGGTTCAACGCGACTGGGCACCGTCTATTCGATGTTATTCAGGGTGGCCTTCAGGGTGAAGTTGCTGCTCACCCTAATGCTCACCCTTAAAGAACCGGGGTTTTATACAAAATTAAAGGCCGAATTGAGGAAAGGCCGAAGCTTCTTGTATATATCTATTCATTTACACATACCCCTAGCAATTATATTTGCATCCCACTGTGTCTTGTTTTTAAGTGACCAATTAGTCCAGACGTGATAACTCTTTAGACTAAGCCGAGGCTGTTAGAACTACCAAAACCCCGAATTTGACTAACCACAGTCTAAAAATATACACCGTCGTTAGTCCTTTGCGCTAAGCATATTGTGGGCGTGCCGAAATTTACCCCATCTTAACCAAACGTTTTCACATCATTGGCCATGGTAGCCTTCATCGCTTGGCTTCGTTCTGTAGCGATCAGTAAGTGAGTCGTTTCAACCCTGGCAAAGAGTACAGCCGATGCAAGCCGATTTACTCTAGACTGCCCATTTGGAATACGAAGTAGAAAATGTAGTATCGAGGCTCACTTCACAACTATCTAGTGCTCTCAAACCAGAAGAAAGTTCGCTATCGAAAACAATTGGGAATGGGCAGAACTCGTTCTGCGGTACTGAGCCGTTTTGGATAACGGGGACTAGCAGTAGTCCTATCTCAAATCGCCCATGAGGTCCCCAAGTTCCCTACCCTCACTATATCCTCGTATCTATTATGTAATAGATAGTTTGGCTTGGCTAATGTAAATAATAGCGATTCTAAAGTATATTGACTTCTTCAAGTACGAAGTCAGCTCTCTCGACTTAGAAAAAAATTGTAAAAGCTTGGCGTTTGCGTCTCCATAATAGATTTCGTCTCAACTCGTGGGCTTATCCCTCACCCCATATCTCTCTACAGGCTTCAATAGTAATAGAGGAAATTGATAACCGGTTCTCTTTCTCATAAGCCTGCACCAGTATTCTACCTAGTATCGTCATTCTATCTGCGCAATTTGGTTTGGTCTGACGACGTCTATTCCTGGAAATGTACGATGACATATACATTCATACGCCATACATTAAGGGCGGTTCTTGGATGCGGTGGTAGATCAGCTGAGATTTCTTCAAGATTAGCATCTACACCATGTGGAATTGCAAAATGTCTAGAGATCACACGAGTGACTTTGAGTGTCACAATTCACTAAACATCCCTTTCATTCCAAACGATTGTTCAGAGTTCATTGAATAATTCCTTGTGACGGTGCTCAATTACTAGTCAAAAGGAAACGAAAAACAAGTAATTACCATGCAAGGTTTTTTTCCTTGGTTAGGGCGCGAATCACCAGAAGAATGTATCAGCTTTCCAATCTGGGCTAAGTGCTGTGCGTATGCTTCAGCATATTGGTCAAGTTGATTGTCCCAGACAAGCGATTTGAGGCCTTTTACCCTTCGCTATTGGTTGTGAGCGTCCAAAGCCTCCTGCTTGTCTGGGCCAGGAACTGCGGCGGCACTGAATGAGCTGCGTGATCCGCCTTCAGGTGGACTTTGTTCTTTCTCTGCAGTTTGTTTCTGAATCAAAGTACCCAGCTAAGCATGTAGCAGGGGACCTCTGGCCTCCCTTGCGTGCTCATCGCCATCTCCTTTACCTAGAAGCTTCATGGGCTGTTGATAGACATACATCTTCCCCAGCTCTGTAAAGTTCCCATTGGCATCCATGAGTTGGGCAGCGGGGCTCACAAAGTCATCAGCGACCTTGCGCTGAAAGTCGAATAGACCATATTCAAAGACCCAGTCCCTCTGGTCCATCCAATTACAAATCTTGACTGTGAAGTCCAAAACCGCTTGGTAATTGCGGTCAATGCATGCAATCTCCGTGACCATCTACATCTAAGATTAGTTATCCCTCACTTCTCATACCTCCGCATTTTCTTACTACTTTCAGCTTGGGCCACTTGTTATGCATGTTCTCAATGTACTTGATGGCGTCATCGGCATCCTTTGAGTAATAGTGCAAGCAGAGAAAATCAGGTGAATGACCCGAGACAAGCGACATGAATTTCTCAATCCACTGTCCGCCTCTCTCGTCCTGAAATTGTCAAACTTATCAGCACAGAACACAAAGCCCAAGATGAGTTACATACGGAGGCCACAGCCGGCGATCCCAACTTCTTCCCCTTATCCTTCCTCAGGGGCAGCATCTGCTTTAACCAGATGTCGCTTGCCTGCTCAGGGGAGATACCCGAACGGTCGGGCTCGTTAAAAAATAGGACTATTGGCGCCTGGGAATCTTGGATCATAGCCCAGTCACTCCCCTGGATGCTTTGAAGAACGCGAACCACTATAAATCCCACGTGTTAGAGTTGCCGCTCACATAAAGATTTAGCCAGAATCGAGGATGCAAGAGAGTGATTATGGGAGAAAACCTTCGACCGGAGATGGAGGGTACACGTACTGGGCCGGAAGGGTGCTCGACCCTCGAGTTCTGGAGGAACCCAGGCATTCCAATTGATAACAGAACCCACTGGGCTGTTGGGATCGAAAGGAACCTGATTGATTTTCTCAGGACAGCCAGGGTTTCCCGGTCCAGACGAGTTAGTCCAATCCCAAAGAATTTGTCGCTTTTTAATAACCATTTTAAAGCTCTATCTTCTGAAGTAGCTCCAATTGTGATATAGAGACTAAATGATGAGGTAATTTGACTTTTGTGTCGACGATAATTTCATGATAATTAAACCCAGCCGTGAGATGCGCCTTTTATAACTATCGCAGAGGCCGCCTTTACCGCTCCAGAAACCGAATAAGCAGAGTGACCTAGGACACGCTGATCTCAACATGGAAGTTGTTACACGGTTAATCAGATAATCTCGGTGTTTCGAATGTGATATTTCATGTAAAGTGCAGGACCAAACGAGACTTTCCTGGTGACGTATATTACGAGTCAAGTGCTTTATTTCATAGAGTTACTATTTAGGGAAAAGGGCGTGGGGGAATAAGCCGGTTATACAGCCCTAAACCAACATGGACTGTTGTACTGGATCTCGCGTTTATTGGTCAATCGAGTATCCCACCTTAGTACCCAGCCATGCTTTGCGTGGGATTTTCATAACAACGATCTCCAAGCCGCAGAATATCGTAGGCTTGTGACACCACTCTAAATGAAGCATTGCTATTCTTCTAGGGATCTTGGTGTTTCAGCTGATACCAACAAACGATAAGGCAGGATTCCATTCAGTCATCGCGGCGTGCAACTAACCTCCTCATCTCTGTGCTGGGATGATAGTCTACTCGAACTCTGAGATAGCCATGCCCAAGTGACCGGATGATTCTTCCCTTAGATCCCAGTCTCTTGTAACGCTGTACCTGAGGTAGCCTATAGCTATTATATATAAACTATCAGACACCCCCTCCCAAACTTTCTTGCAGTCGCATGGAGATAAGAATCACTTTCAGATAAATCAGTTCAGAATGCATTACCTCCATATTCATAACAGATCCAACAATCCTCAACCTTTCAATGCCATGGCCACCATAGTAACAAGAATCTCACGATCAAGGCAAAAAGGCCAGGCTAAAATCGAAGCCCCGGTAGAACCTCAGGTGCCCTTATAGCTGTGCACAAAGATGTCATTAGTGAAAGATGTGAGATCACTAAGGCTGGATCTCAAGGCAGCGACATGATCGATATCAGTAACATATGTGGTTACGGTGAAAATATGATTTGCCAGCAAATTGGCGACCCTCCTGATAAGCTCAAGGACCGCGAGACTTCCATGCAAGCTCGCAATGAGGCTTGGCGCGATTCACCTCAGGGAAAGAAAGACCAGCTTACGGATCACGTTTTTCTCGATGATAAAGGAGATGTTGAGCTAATCGGACATCCAAAGAACTTATAGCCTCTTGAGCAGTTCGTGAGAACTTTTGCAAAAGGCCGTACCACATTGGTGTTGGCGCTGGGTAGGTATTGGTCCAAGCTTAGTATACCGTCTTAGACGATTGGTGGATCTTAGTGAGCCTTTGTTTTTAAGATGTCAAAGAACATCAATGATGTTTTCCAGGCAGCTAGTGATAATTGTATCGCAAGATATAAGAATGTAGAGTTATAGGTGCGATGGAGTCTGAAGCACAAGGCTGTTCGAACTGACTGATGATAATTCAGCGCTTAGATGAAAGATATAGGGGCATTTCTACCAGAAGCTCACTTGTATCTTGAAGTGTAGTATAATTTTCAATTGTTTTTTGGTGAGTTGGCTGGTGCACTCTATGCTCTTTCGCTATCGCTTTCTTAAAGCCTTCCAAGTTTATAGGCAATCAATCAGGCGCAAATCTGGTACTAATACCTAAGCTTTATAGTCGTAAAACCCCCTGCCGAGATTATTGAATTGTTTGATATTATTCATAACTTCTCCGATGAGTGGCAAACACTTTTCTACGGACTCATCCAGGCCGTCGTGCGAGTTCAGCAGCTCCGAGCATAGTGATAACGGAATCGGCATGAGCGGATGGATCTGCTCGAGAGGTATTAACATGGCAGTCAGTAGTCGGCCGAGACAAAAATAGCACGTTTGGGTAGAGTCTACCCACCTTAAACCAGTTCATCTGTGATAGCTTCTTGGCCATGCAGACAACCTCCTGTGCGGCTAGTGAGGAGCGTCTCGCGTACTCCGCTATGACGAAGCCGCTATCGTCTGCGGCCTGGACCGCTCGCTCGGCGATTACGGCGACCTGCGAAAAGAGGATTACTGCGCGCCACATGAGTCCAACAAACATGAGCGCCGGGTCGGCGTCGTGCATGGCGGGGGGATACTTGAGGGAAAAGGCAGCCATTCTGGGCATCATGACGGTATTGATCAGCTGATGGCGGCCCCAAAAGTCGCGCGGTGGGTTCGGCTGCGTAGCTGCAAGGTGTTGGTGTGATAGAGCGCGACCGGCCATGGTAGCAACAACAATGCACTCTGTAAAGGGCGACGTTGGGCTGCCGTCGGTTGATGCGATAGCATCAGCAAGGCAGCCCGTCAGTACGTACCCGTCGTTCTGAAAAGCGGCTTCGGGTGCGGGAAGCTGGATGACGTTCTGAATAAGTGGATGACCGGCTTTGGTTAGCAACTCAGACCCTGCATGTACGGCGGTGAACAAGGAAGAAATAGACTTCATCGTCATTGTTATTACCTGTTCGCTAAAGGTTGGGGGTGAACCAATTCGGAGGCTCATGAAGCGATCGAGGCAGTACGCCATCCAAAAGGTTCGACGCTTTTGCTCTGTCTCAATCCATTGCGCAGGTGCACAGTTCGAGCCCAAGTCGTCCATATAGCGTGCCCAGTCCAGCTGGATGAGCCGAAAGGCACGCCCAGCGCTGATCCACCCACGGCGGAAGTCGATGAACATGAGCTCGTGGATGGCAAGAAGAAGCCATGCCTGCACATATTCGATCTCGGTGGCCGCTGGACTCGGCGGCCCCTCCTCGGGGTCTCTGATTAACCTACGCGCCTCGCAATACAGCGATTCGCCCATGCCCTGGTAATGTGCCGAGGCCGCCGCCGCCGCCGTCCACAAAGTGTACTGTAAGCCCAGCTGCTGCCTTGTTTTGGTAGTCTGTCGTGCCCAGGACGAATAACGCCCCTGGTGCACGATCGGCATGCAGGCATCAACCCGATCGAAGTACAACTGATCTCTGCCATTGGTCAAAATCAGATCGCGTTTTGATATATGAGCCTCAAGATAAATCCAACGTCAGGGGAATCGCTGTTCTCACGCCGTCACTCCAGTTGCGACGCTTGTCATACGAAATAGAGGGGTAGACTTACAGTTCCGCCTGCATCAAGGGCGATATGTTGGTGGTGTAGAATCCACTGGGATCCTCAAAGGCTGCCAGACTGTTGCGAGTTTCTAGGGAAATCACATCATCGAAGGCTCGCGTCGATGGGGCCGACACCGCGCTATCCGATCCGTTCGTGGTACTCCCAAGTGAAGAACCGTATGATGGAGGAATCGTAAGACAAACGTCGTGCAATAAACTCTCCGTGTCAGCAACGGAAAAATCCCACTGCGAACTTAGATGATCTATATCGGTGGTGAAAATATCGTCCGTCCAGCCCTCTACGCAGATAGGGTCGACGCTGTCCCCATCGCCTTGCTGTTGGCTCACAGCACCTTCGAGGGCGGCTATCGCTCGTTGAAGGTATTAGTTGGCGTACACATATTCCATACTCGATAAAGAAAGAAAATACATGCCGATGCGCGCTTGCATGGCCTTTAAGTAGCCACGCTTAGGTCCTCGGGGTGCCCGGGCTGTCGTGGTGAAGCAGGGAACGCCGGCCGCAGCGCACACGCCGCATTGCGGATGCTGCCGGTCACAACGCAGCTTCCTTCGCCGGCATTCCTCACAAGCGCCACCGGGCCTCTGCCGCGATGGTGTACCTGCTGCGTCAACCTGCTGCGACATGGTCGTATGCCCTATGCTTACGCAAGGCTTTATAAGCTGCGCTGGACAGGGCATCGTGGAGAGAGGGGGAGCGGGAGGGGAGGGAGTCCACTTACTCGGGACCGCTTCGAGGTTACGGTGGGATGAGGACGATGTTGAAATTGGGGCACAGCGGACTGTTCTCGTCAAGCTTACCCGTCGGTGGATAAGTAATCAATTTTATAACATTGGTCAACTCTTGGCAGCCAGGCGTTCTATAACCACGAGGACTCGCAAACCGACAGTCGCCACGAGAGCTGAAATACTGACAAGGTCCTTGTAGACATATATGAAGCACTGACCTACCTACGAATTAACCGGAGCTAAAGACACTAAGCACAATCGGCATGGCCCGCAGCCGTCTTATTATAACGATGCGAGAAGAAGTAGACAGTAGTAGCGCCTCTTGGTCTGTTGAACAGACAGAGGCCTCTGTCGAGACATATTCTGTGTATATATACCGTATAAGTTAGCGTAGGATTGCACACCATTGTGCAGGATCATATCAAAAGGCCGTGTCACAGGTACCTCCTCGTTCATGATTCTTATATCGGAAGTAAGCACGCAAAGAGGTGAGATGTATGTCAGAGGAATTCGGTCATGATAGCTACCACCAATGAGTGGATATGATATAGGTAACTTGATCCTCCGCTTTGATCCTTTCTATCTACCTTATGGTGGAGTTTTCGCCCCGACTTAGTACTTCCACCGGTTCCGTAGCCATAGCTATAGTCGTGGCCTTATATCGAAGTTGGAAATATGCTTGGAAATGAACAATCTTCTAGTCGTAGGATGGTCAGCGAGATTCTAATTTGAGCAGTGATTTTCGGGCTACGCCACTGAGGTAGCCGCTTTTCGCGTCTACAATATCGTGACGCGTATCTGTTAGACGACAGTAGGCAACCCAATTAATCGCACTCATTCGCATCTGCACAGATGACAGGATCCGGTGTGTGGGGGCGGGTGTGACGGTCCCGAGAGACAAGGAACCTTGAGAACGATTCTCGATCGATGAGTCTCGCGTGTTTCTTAGACTCTTTCTCTCGCTCACCGAGGGAGTGATGCTTTCCGGCGCCGGCGCTCAGCCCCCGTGCGGAGGTAGGTCGTTCGGTTCCAGATAGAGGTTAAGTCTTGGCAGCAACCGTACGATGCGTATCTGCGAAAGACGCAGGGCCTAGGCTCACTCGTCGGCAGGCATTTGGATCGGGTGGGCGGCAAGAGAAGGGCACAGGATTACTAAAACAGTACACCGCCAAGATGACGCCGAGAAGAGACATACATTCTCCCCCCAGCATTTGCATGTAGCTGAAGAGCCTCGTGCGTTCCTCGCGTGGCAATGAATCAACCGGTAATGAAGATACCGACTTTCGAGAGTTATCAGCGGTGGTGTATTATGGCTTGTCTGAGCTTCCCTAGTACAAACGCTATACCGATACAGGCATACTGACTATCTACAAGTATACTATATTCCCTGCTGGCGAGACGGGGGTATCATGACTGTATCGTAGCGTTAACATCCCACTTCCTAGTGTAGATATCTTGGTAGGTACCGGTAGCCGAAAGACCCCTGACCCTGACATGCTACCCTTGTCCCTGTCACACCCCTGCAAAGCCTTGGGCCTTGTCCACAACACTATATGTTGTATACGGGGCCTTGCGGGGTAGCGTTGTTATTTTCTACATAATAGCTTAGACTACTGCAGTATACTACAAGTACTGAGCACATACGGATAAATTTATCACCTCGCGGTCTCAAATTCGGGACGGATAGCCGCTTACGTTGAAGCATTTCCCCAAAAGTCTGGTTGCTGGAGCCCATCTCGCATACTGGCATACATATACATGTACATATACTATATATATAGCTAGGAACCGCGAGCTATCATCCCGCATCACCCGGACTTAGTCCCTATATGGCCAAGATATTCACTGCTCACCTAGGTCAGCCTTATCGAATGTGATATCTCTGCTAATCACCTGCGCAAGAACATGACCAAATAAGCACTACCTCCTACAGTCCAGTGAGATTCTGACGTCTTCTCTTGATTAGGACTTAGAAAATAGAGCCAAATGTGATAGAGGCACTACGCATGCAGGTCAAAAGCTTCTCATTCTGATCACCTTTTAGCTTCCTCAGTAACCCTAATCTACTCATCAGGACCCTAGCGCACAATGCTAGTATCAGAACAGGTACTTCACTTCAGGCAAAGTACCTTGCTTATTCGTAGCAAGATGACATATTAGCGCGAAGCCGCACGCTCAAATAGACAGAGGCGAGCGGAGATATTATAATACTCTTTCGGGCAAAGGGCGGGGTAGAGGGGTGAGCCTGGGGCGGAAGCGGGGAGTTTGATAACACTTGTCATGATAGAACGTATAATGTTAAGTCAGTTTAGGATCTTAAACCCGGGTTTCCTCTCATCATCCCTTCATGTCTACATTATTATGTTCGCTGCTGTAATCGTTACTTCCCATACTCCCCATTCCATACTAATGCTATTAGAACAACGTGTGCTAGCCAGAGATAGTCTTGTATACCATGCAACTTAATATGATTAGTAGATGGGTAATAAGGCTAAGGTAGTAGACCGACGTACTAGAAGAATTTCTAATATCCCCCTGTCCCCCGCATAGACACCTATGTAGGCCGCAATTACGCACTACGGTTCGGAATATTAAACGAAAGACTAGGCTAGCGATCTTCAGATGCCCACGTTTATTCTCACCCGCCACTAAGCACTTAGCCCGAGCCGCTTAGGTTCCACGATCCTCCGGCTCGGAGAATCAGTCACAACATGGACCAACTCGACCGTTATATCTCATCGGCACTACACAAGTAGTGCACGCGCACTTACCGGCGGCCGCGGGAGAGTCATTTGGGATGTAGATTTGAGCATGTTGTTGAGTAGATATGCAAGTGCTTGCTTGCCAGAAGAGCGGGTACAAGATCAACCATCATCATGTGGTTCAAATGCGTTGGAACTGCCCGCAGCTACTCTCGTTTGACTAACAGTCTTGTACCATCGCCGTCTACCTCTACTTCCTATAGTCTCCAGGGCTATCTTCATCGAACCCCGCGCCTTTCTGCACTTCCTCGCCATTCTTTCCCGAATCCCTGCCCACGCTTACACCCACAGTCACGTACCATCACCATGACCTCAAGCAACAACACGGCTGCATTCCTCACGGAGGCTAAGGCACACCCGTTTGTGATAGGGCCTGCCCCTGTTTGGACGCCAGGTGCCCACGAGATTCTGGTGAAGAATGAGGCCGTCGCTATTAACCCTGTTGACGGCAATCTCCAGTATATGGCCATCTATCCGCTAAACTACCCGACAGTCCTGGGCCAAGATGTCGCTGGTGTGGTCATCGCCGTGGGCCCTGGCGTGACTCGCTTTCGCATCGGTGATCGCGTGGTTGGGCATGCCACCAGCATGATCAGTGGACGACAGCAGGACGGAGGTTTCCAGCTTCATACCATACTGCAGACTAACATGGCCAGCCCTATTCCAGCCAATATGTCGTACGAGACGGCCGTTGTCTTGCCCCTCGGGCTCTCGACCGCCGCGGCCGGGCTGTTCCAGAAAGCCTGTCTTAATCTGCAGCGCCCCCTCGAACCAGCTCGGCAGCCAACAGGCGAGACACTACTCGTTTGGGGTGGTGCTTCTAGTGTTGGTAGCAATGCCAGTAAGCACGATATACACGCTGCATGATTCGTTCCTACGCTGACCTTTACGCGTCGCACAACAGTCCAGCTCGCTATTGCCGCTGGCTATGAGGTCGTCACCACGGCTTCAACTCACAATTTCGATTACGTGAAGAAGCTTGGCGCGTCTCAAGCATTTGACTATAGCAGCCCAACTGTGCGTGAGGATCTGCTGACCGCCCTCAGTTTGAAGACCTTGGTGGGCGTTATGGATTGCATCGGGGGTTCAGCCTGGGCAATCTGCGTCGACGTAGCATTGGTACGTATTATTCTCATTGTAATGCAGTAGAGAGCCTCGCCAACTAACTGGCCAAAATAGAAAGCCCGAGGCAACAAGTTCGTCGTGACGACGAAACGCGGGTTTCCCGATCCGCCAGAAGGGGTAACGCTGCAGCCCGTCTTTGGACTAACCATCAAAGATGACGATGTCAGTAAAACCATCTACGAGGACTTCCTGCCTAGAGCTCTAGCAGCAGGCTCGTATAAACCCGCGCCGGAGCCTTTAGTAGCTGGTCAGGGACTTGACAGCGTGCAGGCAGCCGTGGATCTTCAACGAGCTGGCGTATCGGCGCGAAAGATCGTGGTCAAGCTCTGAGCAAGCGATAGATTTCTTTACTGTCTGTCTAGACTTGGTACAATCTGAAGACACAACTCTGTTTTTAGAACAAATAATTCGTTTACAAATATTCGTTGCGCAATGTGGCTTGACAGCAGTGACTGCAACGGCGTTCTCGCAATGCCGTCTTATGGTAAGATGATAAGATGATAATGTGAAATACCGCGCATTAGTTTGGGATCTGTTTCCTGCCAACCCCGTGATTGGCTGCCCCAGGATCGATAACTGCGGCGAATCCTTTATGCAAGTGTCCACGCTCTACTTACGTATGTAACTTTAGAGCTGCATGAGCTGCAGACATATGGTATCTTGCATGCTGTACCCTGATTCGACAGGGTCTGCCACTTGGGACCAATTCCCACCCCCTGCTTGCTGCCGATCGCGGCGCTGGCCTGGCTCTGATTCTTATAGGCGAGCGCCGTCATATGATCTAGAACAGGCGTCTCTCTTTTGTCTCGACTAACTCAATGGCGTCCGGTTCGCTATCTCGATTCTAGTTTACCTAGACATGAACTAGCGAAACGAACGGACCAGTCGGTTCTAAAAGCGAAGCCACGGCTCGATACCGACTTCATCGGCCGTCAGCTTATGGCTGTAGAATATGCATGTAAGAAATGAGGTCAACACCGTGTTTCGAAAGATGACAGGACTACCCGTGTTTTATTTCCATTTTCACTTTTTTCAGAATCCCTCAGTCTAAGATGAGCAACGATGGTACCGTATCTTTTAGTCCTACCCTGTCTTTCCCCGTCCGCCTTCTATCGTTCCCGCCGCGCACCACTTCTATGCTACCTTTCAATTGAGAAGATTCTAGAAAGAGGCGGTTCTTCGCTCAAATTAAGCCTATGCATGACGAACTAGTGAGCTATAGCTGTTCAGTGCCTGTGACTACCCTTTTCTTTCTCTATCATGAGTTGAGGAGAGGGTAAGCTGCAATCTTGGTTATCTGATTTGACGGCAGCGCATAATCAGACTCTCGTAGGCTTCAGCCCAACAAGTACCGTACGGGCAATAACGTATAGTAGAGAACCCGCTAGCATCGTTATTCCTGTGAAAATCTGAAGGCCGAGATAGTGCTTTCCGCTACTGATGGCACCACCGATAGGAGAGCCCGTCAATGCGCCGAGCGCAGCGAGGAACAGATTCACACCGTTGCGCGTTCCGATCTCCCTGATATCACTGATCTGGGCCATACATGCAGGGAGCAAGGAGATAATCCCACCAGAAGAAAAGCCAAAGATGGCACCGTACAAGATGATTGCTGCCGTAGACTTGCTGCCTGGAATCCACAGGGCTAGGGTGATGACACCAGAGAGGGCGGAAATGAAGATCATGGTGTTAAAACGTCCTAGTCGATCGCCAAAGAACCCAGGTAAAATACGACCAGGGATACTTAGAGCATTCAGAATGGGTAGAATATATGGCACAAGGGTAGGATCGACGCCGGCATCCATAGCTTGCAATATGAGGTAGTTGAATGGTAAGAACAAGCCCCAGAAGAGGAAAAATGAAGCTATCACCACAATAGTGAACTTGGCTTCTTTAAAGGGCGACACGTAGTCTGAAAGTCGCAGCGGCTTGGGGCGCGGAGGCAGCCTCGATTTAATCGTCACGCTGCTTATGCCACAAAGCGCCAAAAACATGAAGCCCAAGACGCGAACAGTCCATGGGAATCCGATCTGGGGAATGAGCTTATCCATCATGATAGGCAGGACGACACCACCGAGCGAAGATCCCGAAACCATGATACCCAGAGCCGTCGCACGACGCTTGAAGAACCAGGTGATTACGGAGTTGGTCGCGCAGTTAAAAACGGCGCTGGCGCCAAGCGCAAGTACGATGCCCTGGGAAAGAATGAATTGGTAGTACTGGGATGACAGCGAAGTCACCATGAGGCCGAACGAATAGACAATTGTGCCAATAATGAGGATCCAGCGAGGGCCGTAATTATCGTAAAGGCGACCCATCTACCCACTCTATTAGATTACTGCGACGACACGAGAAGCAGAAAACGGTGTGATACTTACAATAGCATTCGACCCGGTCACGACAAATACGTGGAGCGAAGGAATCCAGCTAACTTCTGACTCCGAGTAGTCGGATAACGGGCCTTCAACATAGTACTGCTGGAAGACACCGATGCAGTTCACAAGACCGAACGAGCAGAAGAGTGCTAGAAATCCACCAAATACGACTAGCCAAGCCTCAAAACCACCATCAGGGAAGTCGGCCGGGTTGAAACCAGGCGGTGCAGCTGGAGGTGCTTTCGGCGCATGTTCGCCTCCGCCGTCGCCCTCGCCTTTCTCTGAATCGGTGTTCATCAAACCCTCAGTTCGCCCATCTTCGAGGGGCTTCTCCCGCACGGAAGAATCCGACGAGCCAGGACCAGACATTATGAGTAGTATGAGCGCGAGAGAAGGAGACTTTCGAGTAGGTTCGGCTTTGCTGATGTAGGCGTCCGATTCGATTGACGGTGTGCTCACTGAGCCGTACGTGAAGGAGACGTATGTGTAGATGCGGTAATGAATGCCGCGAATACGCAGTGACCGAAAAAGGGTCTGAGGATGTTATACATAAAAAGTCATTCTTGACAATGCCGGGTACCTAGCCTGGTGCGAAAGCGTCAAGTATGTAATTATAGATGAATTAGGGAAATACCTAAGTAGCTCGGCGTTAAAATTCAAGCAAGCCCGGAAGTAAGCTTGCAGCAGTGTCCTTACAGCGTCTTTACAGGCCATACAACCCTAGCGAATATCGATGCCCCAGCTCATTCGCAGCAATCCGTCCTTTGAAGTGCGTTAGTTCCGGTTCGGGATTATTGTGGCACTTGGCCATTCCATAATGCCTGCGAGGACAAAGCAGCGCGGCACTTCAAGACACTAGAATGCCTACTAGTACTGTAGCAGGCCCTACTAAGTACGGTAGATGAATGCAACTTGTCATATCTCTTCCCGCATGACGCTAACCTCCTATATACCAACTCACTGTAAGCCCGGGCTGCTGGTAAACCGTACCCACTACGTGAGCACCAGACCTATCTGCTGGGCGGCGTTTTGGTTGACAAAGAACTCACTCAATTCACGCCAATCCTATGGGAGAAGATAGGGTGCTAGGACAACGTTCCCGGTGGCGTTGGCTTGGCATTAGTCCATAGTCAGCTCTGAGAAACTCCGACCCGGTAGGATCTGATGACATGCTGGATCTATTGGCTAGTGGCCCGATGTCTCAGTCCTTGTCTGTTGAGAACCCGTTTACATGGTAATACTCTCCACGTCGAAGCTTCCAACAGTGAAGTCTAAGCAAAGAATGCCCTCTACACATACAGACCAGTATTGATGTTTTTGGTAGGCGTAAACACTTAGACCCTTAGGTAACTAAGTAGCTTCCCTGTGAGGCAGGTTCCTTATCTGGTCATTATCCAGTAGTAGTGTACTTAGTACTTGGTAAATCCGCATCAAGCCTGACCAGAAATGACCTTACGTTGTAGTGAAGCTTAGCAGAGAAAAGGGATCAACATGTGGCAGCTATTGTTCTGGCCCATGTAGTTCATACGTCTAATGCAAGCCTGCGAGTAGCTGATGTGAGTCGTGGTCTCATTATATCATCTCGGTGCTATCTTCTATAAACCTTCGGCCGAAAATGTAGAGCTGACATAGGCGATCTTCAGCTCGGCTCGGCTCGGCTCGGCGTAGTCTTTCCTAGCATCATCTTGGATCCTCGGTGCTCGAATACGGCCAACTGAAAGCCAGTCCCGAGCATACTAGTAGGCTGTTCAATGGAACATCAATTCGAGCGAGCGAGGTCCATACTCGACATTTAGATCAATTATCTCAAGCTGCGGTAAGCCACGGATAATGTGCAAGATGCGTGCAGTCCTCTGCAACCTGGGGTTGACTGCCTAGGTACCTAAGTAATAGACTATTGACATCGCCAGCAAGTTGTGCTCTAACTCGATTTGGCCATCAGGCTTCTCGTGATTGGCTAGATCTATTGGCTACATACTTTGTAAGTAGCCATTAGTCCTTAGGAAAGAAATGATTCTGAACATCCTACTCTGCTGATACAGTCGACATTTTGAATGTGTGGTATTGGTGGTGAGGCTATTGACACCTTTTGGTCTTTAAAATATACAGACTATAGGCTATCCTAGTACCACGGCATAGGTAGCCGCAAACGTGGAACCCCTCGTCCCCCGTGCGGCGTTAAACAAGGACCAGTGATACCAGTACGACCACACATGTAGTTAAAAAATACCATACCAGCCCTTCATCTAAAGATGCTGAGGCTAGTACGGTTTCCAAAGTCCACACCTGTACGGTGTGACGGCCGCTTTCTCCATGTCCCATACACCAGCCTTGGCCAAAGGATCCGCCGCCAGCATCTCCCATACCTCCTCCGCAGTTCCTGTTCGGAAAATCAACACGCTGCCCGTGATTGGTAGCCCTTGCTTGGGATCTTCGGGATGTCCTGTCAACGTTGGGCCCGACAAGATGAGAGAGCCGGCCTCCAACAGTGGCTTGTTGTGAGTTAGGTGCGCTCCGATGTGTTCCATACGCGTTTTAAGCACACCTGGCTTGTCGGGAAGATGCACCAGGAAGTCATTTTGACCCGGCATTGTAGGATATGATAAGACTTGATTGATTGAGATCTTTTCAAAGACGACGAAGATATTCGTGGAAAGTATAACCGCTGCTGATCGATTGTGGGCAGGGGCGTGGTGTAAGTCTATGTTGATTAGGGGGTTCTATTGCAACAGAAGGTTTGATGTAAGTATCGAGAAGCTCGGATACGATTTTCTCATGTGCGTCAGTGCATAGACGTCTTATAAGTGCTGATCCAGCCGCGAGGATCCGGAGTTCTCAGCTAGCTCGTCTTTGCCGACAATAGACGGAAATTCTGAGTTACAGAAAACAGTGTCATAAGAACTTCCTCCAGCGCCTCAGGACCATCATCCTACATCATCCCCTCATCGTTCGGAGCCGGGACAGGCACTGATGGTTCGTGTTTGTCCAGTTATGCTACCAGATCTCGGAGATTTTCCGATTTTCCCCGAGACGTTCTGTTGAAGCATCTCTAAGACGCATCGCGTTTCCTAGTATGTACTCCCTGGAAAGAAACAACTAAGAATGTCTCTAGGATCGCCATAGCGCCGGCGCGGAGTATTTCGACGAGAGTTAAGCGTTGCTAATTGTAGAGATCTGACTAATGCCCAGGGAGTTTGGGCTTGTGGACTCATCTTTACCTGATATCAAGACATTTTTCAAAGTTATGCGCACATTCCTTCCGAGTCATGCCATTCATAGCTCGCAGTGTGGTGTGATATCTATCAAAGTCAAGATTATGTAAACAGGTCCCCTAGAATTTAGTCCTTCTCAAAAAGTTCATATGAGAGCTGCATCTCCATGTGAGCCACGGTTTGAGTTATTTCTCTTACTGCCAATAAAGCACTGCCGTAGAACATCGTTCGTCGCATTACCAACGACCATTCAATATACATTCGTCCCTGCTACATTGTAGGCCCCTTAACACCATGGCTAGCTCAGTTGAAGCGATCCCAACTGTGGACATCAGTCCTTTCGTTAACAACGCCCCAGCTAAGGACCTGCTGGACGTTGTCAAGGCTATGAGACATGCTTGCACAACCTACGGCTTCTTTTACCTTGTTGGCCACGGCATCTCTCTGGAGGAGCAGAATAGAGCCCTAGACTGTGCCAAATTATTCTTCACTCTCTCCGAGGAGGAAAAAATGGATGTTTGGCTCAAGAAGTCACTTGGAAAGTCCCACCGTGGTTATGAACCACCCGGAATTCAAACTCACCAGAAGGGTTTGTTGCCCGACACTAAGGAGGTGAGCTCCCCTTCATTGATATTCGCTTGTCTCCCAATTTGAACAGTCCATTGAAGACGGGACATTGCAAGCTCTCATTTCTGATATGTGACGTAGGCTTTCATTATTGGCGCCGAAGTTCCGGAGGATGACCCGGACGCCGGCACGTTCTCAACGGGGCCAAACCTATGGCCCAAGTCTTTGAAACCAGAAGAATTCCGCAATCCTATCATGGAGTACCAGGGGAAGATGCTTGATTTGGTCAAGATTCTGCTGAAAATCCTGGCTCTGGGCTTACCTGAGGAGTGGGAATGTCCACCAGATGTCTTCGACGCGCTCGCCGTCAACCCGTCGATGCCAATGCGACTGCTTCACTATGCGCCTAACCCCACCCATAACAACACGCAATTTGGAGGTAAATCATGACTCCAGTTGCAGAGCCTGCAGTTTGTTTCTTCTCTCTGTTGACCGTTGGCTAACCTCTTTCCTTGCTTAGTTGGCGATCATACCGACTTTGGTTGCATCACTGTTCTGCTACAGGAGCCCAACAGAGAAGGCCTGCAAGTGTGGTATCCTCCAACCGAGACCTGGATCCCAGTGCCTGTGAAGGAGGGTTCATATGTGATCAATATTGGGGACATGGTTCAAAAGTACACTGGTGGGTTTTATCGCAGTGCCAGACACAGGGTTGTCAACGGCGGCAAAGAGCATCGCTACAGCGTTCCGTTCTTCTTGAACGGTCAGTTGAAGCTGAAGGTCACTGCTCTCGACGGGTCTGGCGTAGAGACTGTGGTTGGCGAGCATATCAGACAGAGACTCATCGAGACCATGGGAGAGAGTGGCAAAGCGCTCCAATAAGGTGGCTCAGGCTTGCCTGGTCCCAGTTATGATCGTCGATTAACTTGTAGAGAATTCAAATCGCTCTTTCAGTATTGTATCCAGAGGTTGCCTGCGTAGCTGTTGTGTGTCTGACAAGTGTGTCGGTTGCACGCTGTGCGTTGTTTGTCCATTATCAGGTAAACGATAACAGGTTACAGTTACAGGAACATCGCTACTTCAGCCATTAGCGACAGCTAAAGTACATGTAATTGTGTTGGAGACGCTGCGATCGGATTGAAACGAAACAATCTAGCACCAAGTCTTATTTGCTCCGTCGGGAATTAATTCGTCTATGTTCATCTCGAGTCATTATGACATTTACTTTCGAGCAATAATATCTTCGGTTCTAGCATAAGTTACAGGGCTGGTGAATATGACCTCAGCGAACGGCAATCTGGCCTGCTGCATATGCAAGCGTAAGCGGTCATGAAGCTAGGGGAAAGCTGGGGGTGGCGCGTGTTATGGGTGATCCCGCATTGCCCATCGGCCAAGGTGAATTCAATACTCGCTCTACGGTTTCTACGCAATACATGAGCGCCAAGACTTATTTAAAACCCGAATTTTCACCTGAAGACTTAAGCGTGGACTTACTTAATCCTATAGTAATAGAGCACTCAGCTCGCGCACGTTTCTGACCATTCCCCGGGCGCCGACTCGGCTCGGGGAAACAAGGGAGACGCCATTTTTCAGCGCACCGAGGGCCGCCGAATGGGCGCAACCCGTCCCGAAGAGCAAAATGGTACAGCAGGATGTTGTCGAACATCCACATAATAACGCTTCGCACAGCACGAGCAGCTCGCGGAGAGTCGAAATAAATGAAATGGTCTGCGCTTGCTCTCACCAAGACTGACCACCTATCATAGAGTGTTAGTGAATCAACGAAGAGATCCGCAACAACTAAAACCGACCTTACTACCGTTGATCAAAATGACCATCTTCCACATTGTTCTTTTCAAGTTTAACGATGACCTATCGAAGGATGTCATCCAAAAGGTGAGACCCTTCTCATCCCGCAATGTGCAAGGACGTGAGACACTGACTGATGTCGATTGTTAAGGCGTCTGAGGGCATGGTCTCCCTTGAGGCGAAGCTGCTTCATCCCGAGACAAAGAAGCCCTACGTGAGGAACAGAATGGGAGGGATCAATAACAGCCCCGAGGGTAGAGCTGTAGGTTTCCAGCGCCCCATCTGAAGAGGGGATATGAAGACTCGGATAGAATAGGGCTTACCGTATCGCAGCGCGGCTTCACGCATGGCTATATCTGCGAATTTGACAATGAGCAGGACAGGACATATTATCTGGAGGCCGACCCTGCGCATATTGAGTGGGTTCAGTACGTTAAGCCCTTCATTGCGGACGCGTTGGTTGTGGATTTTGTACCTGGAGTGCATGTGTAGTTGAGGCTGCCAAAGCAGACTTGCACGAGAATCGGCCAGAGACACGGCTTCAGCTCCTACATGATGTGTAGTAGCCAGATTGCCAGGGGGCTTTGGATAGATGCACAATCGCTTGGGCCATAGTTTCTAATACAGCAGTGCGCCGCCACCTAGGGATTCCATTTCCACTCAAAACCGTGGCATATTGACTTTGATTATAGAAGATGATTGATTGTTTATTAGCAAACTATGTTAGTAGCTGGTCTGATTACTAGATCTGAAGCAGATTTATTATCCTACTGCGGGCGCAGGATTTGCAAGCATGTAGCAACCTACTGAACGCTGACCAGCGTAAAACGTGAAAGCGAAAAAGGGAGAAAAACATTAATTAAAAAAAAGAGAATTACACAACATACAACACCAGGGATTCGCTGGTCGTCACCGACCCAACTACTAATCTGGCCCTCATCGCCTTATCTATGGGAGAGCGGACGGGATCCCGAGTTTTCCGGTGGGTATGGTCGTATGTGGTGATTCTGTGTCTGAAACTGGATCATACGTAACGCTTATTTTCATAGCATAGTGAAGTGGAACAGAGCATCATAATCTACCTGGGTACTCTGGACGAGGAGGTCGTCAGCTACCCTCCCTAAATATTAACTCAATAGGGGGCCCAGACAATCAGAATACGGAAAAAATGAGTTCATTGGGTGACTAAAAGAGGACGCCCATCCAAACCCATCGCAGCTCTGTCTGGACGACGCATCCGACCCCCCCGCACAGGATAAAAGAACCACATATATGAAAGTAGGCTCAGACTATCAATCATCAGCTATACCTGCTAGAGGTACCACTCCTAATTGCCTTCTCGCGCTAGCGAGGCTGTCATTCGTTATAGCCGAGCGCTGCAGATTTGGTCCTCCTAATTCATCATATATTTTGTGTAGCCTCACTAGCCGAGAGCGATGTCCTCTCCTAGATCATTGAAAGTTGTAAACTAATCGAATAATCACACATCGTCGGATCCTCATCTTCAAACCATAATAGCTTCCAGGCTGCAGCACAGTCTCTACAGAGAACGAAGAAGAGTAATCGAGGTTCAGAGCTTCACTGGCATAGTTCGCTAAATGCGGCAGGCGAACAGTGCCGTCCCCGTTGAAAAGATCCCAGGCTGCCACGTGGTGGTCTAGGATGCTATTGCCAATCCCGGTGGCTGGTTTCAAAACGGTTAACAGGGGCCTGCAAGCAAGCGGCAAGTGTGGGTAAGCTCCGTGAATCTTAGCCTGAATGTATTGGACTGTCGCATACGGAGGTTCTGGCCAAAATTAAGTGGCATGGCCAACGTTCACGTAACGTGTCAATAATTGACTATTTATACTGTAAAAACATCAGTCTAACCGGAATAGTTAATCCCTGGCACCAGGCTCGCAGTTGGGAAAATAGCGTCGCGGGCCGTTAATAACCTGGATCACCTGGCATTGCGTCGGACCAGGCTTTTCACAGGTGGCACGGTCTAAGTGTATCTTTCCTAATCAGGTTACTCTGTCGGTAACTGTCAGACGCTCGCACTGTGGCTCTACTTCAAGCATGCCACTTGATTTTGGCCAAAACCTCCGTACAGCACGAGCACATTCGGATCATTAACAGTTCGTGCAGCTGAGTTAATAAACTAGCAGGTCAGTGCTTTCACAGCTAGGGGGCATCGACTTTCTTCAGCTGGAGGTCACCGCCTCTGTCTCTGAATCGTTTCCAAGAGAACCAGCATTGGTAGCCCAGTCGGTATGCATCAGCTCGTGCGCTCACACGTGTGCCTTGTTCATTAGGCGGCTTTAGACATTATGATTCCAGTGGGGCCGAGAAGAGGGCTACTCCCTATTTGAATAGTCTTCTCTAGATCCAAAGCATCTTGCAACTCGTGTAGATAGAAATCAATACGTGGTAAGTTGGACTTCTGGTCCTTGTTAGTTCGTATGCTCAAAGTTCGTAAAGGGACGTTCGATCAAGGAGAAGCTGCAAAGGGATTTGTAGAGTGAAAGCCCCTTTGCTGACTCAGCGTGGCTGTGCAAATGCACTGCACCGCCTCCACCCAACCACCTGCTTAAATCTCAGATGCAGCCCCTCTATAAGTCACGTGATTACCCGTAGGTAGGTAAACGCGTTTCTCATTGTCCACCTCTCCACCAACTCTCCATTGTCATTATCTGCACTCCAAACCGTCGTCATCGCCTTATCTGGACGCATACTACTTTGTCCCCAGTATTCCTCACTTTCGCTTTCGAAAGGCCAAGCCTAAAGGTACCCGCCTCCTCGCGCGGGTGATCGCGCACAGCCTGCTCAAGGCCATGCGGCGAGTGCGAGCTGTCATTCGCAACCAGAACCATCTCCGTACCGGCCTCTACCCATTCGTCTACGGCCGATGGAAGACCCGGGGTTCTGGCAAGGGGCCGGGCTGGCTGTCAGCGTGCTTTGCGTGAGCACGACGACAACACCCGGCTGCCTGCCTGCGGTGACTGCTGTCGTCTCGTTCGGTATGGCTGGGCTAAGGCGTGCGGAGGCTTCTCGCCATCCCCGTTCTCCTTATCCTGTGTTGTGTCCATCCCCATGCCATGATGTCGACTTCGTCCGATCTGGAGTCAAGGCTGCTCCTCTGCCAGAAGCCTGGGAGGGTGGGATTCTCTGTCACGTTACCAGTGACGGAGGGGTCATTCTTTTTATCTTTTGAAAACCTCTTCGTCAGTGGTTCAGTCTGCTAACTTGGTCTAGGGGATGCGGTGTAAATGTCGTCAACGGCATCTGATACCAATTCTGATACAGATCCAGCCATCGTCCCTCCTACTTCGACCTCCCTGCATTCCAATATAGACATTACAGCGCAGCCCGCCGTTATAGCGTGGCGTAACTCCGATAGTGAGGACCAGTACCTGTCGCGTCTGACCTTGGACTTGCACTACGATGTAGGCTCCAGCAAAGCTTTTTTCAAGTTGCGCGCTGCCGTTGCCCTCAAGTCTGAGCCTCGGTCGCGCAATACCGCCGTTTTCCTATTCCTCCATCCTGAACGTATACGCGCCCTTGCTCTCGATGACTCGCCATCCACTGCAGAAGCGAGGAGGCTCGGCCCTGAGACAGTGGCTCTGCATTTCGAATTCAGTAGATTGCCAGCCTTAGTTGTACCCAATGGACACCTTGCTCCCCGAAACCAAGCATCCGGTAACCTACTAGATTCTTTACGAGCAGCAATTCAGCAGGCCAATCTTTCTGTCTACGTCAAAATACCGTGTAGACGCCTCCCGCGGCAGCGATTACTTGCCCTCTGTGCCGCTGCATCTCGCAATGAGCTGAAATCTATAGTCGCCCACAGTAACGCTTCTAGTCTATATGCTGGGGCTGGAGGGAACGTCATTGAAGGTGATAGTCTTTGTCGCCCTAACAATACTACTACTACTTGTAGTGGCGAGGGACATGAATTTGCAATGGAGCCTCACGTAGAGAACCCTCCGTCATATGACGAGGTTCCCCCTGGACCACCGCTAGCAGGTAAGCTCTCGACGCGCAGATGCTCGTTTTACTAGTTCATGTTCATTAACAATCTTTCGGCAGTACCTGGACCAAACAAACGGCGGCGGCTTAGCACACCTGAAGTCGGAACCAAACCTGTACCTGCTGAACAGCTGGACCGGAAATATATTGAAGATATATGCGCTCACATGATAGACAATAGGCTTGGTCAGCTTAGACGTGATGTAGCTAAGCAACTCCAGGACCTGGAGAATCGTGTTATAGACTACGTAGATGAGCAGCTAATTCTTCAAAGACAGGAAGCGAAAGAGGATCTTGACCTTCGGACAGAAGATGAGTATTATGGGATGAAGTTAGACCTCGAGACTTATGTACGTGAGGAGATAGAGGAGGCCGAAGGCCGAATCCTGGACCGTTTAAGCACTGCAAGCTTCTCGTTACAATTGAATACAGAAACATGAGGAAGCTGGTTCCCAGGCCTTTAAGCAACTGTGTGTTAGCACCTTTACGAATACTATAATTGCTGTCCGAGTCCAATTCCTTGTCTTGTTGCAATGACACTTACCGCAGAGCTCAACTATCGGCACTATTTTAGGCTACCTAGCCCACGTCGCTCGACACCTCCATGTGTTATATAACACGCGAGCATCGCCAATCCAACTCGAAGAAGAATGAACCCCGAGTGATAGATAACGAACGAGTTCAACGGTCTCGACAAGGCAGCATGGTATGGCTCGGCCTTCTTCCTGACGTCGGGCAGCTTTCAGGCTCCATGGGGTAAGGCGTACTGCTACTTCGACATGAAATGGACCGATGTAGGCAGCCTTCTCTGCGGCATGGCGCCCAATTCTGATGCCTTCACCGCTGGCCGCGCCATTGGTGGCTCGGGGTTTGCGGGCATGGGTACTGGATGATACATCATCGTCGCTTACGTCGTCGAGCTTGCGAAGTCGCCTGCCTGTACCGGTATTATGGGACTCAACTATTGCTTTGCCTCTGGGCTTGGCCCGTTGGTCGGGGGTGCTATTACTACTGGTACTATTTGGCGGTGGCGCTTCTACATTACCTTGCCCATGGGTACGGTCAGTCCATCTATCTTCTCTCAGAATCTATTTAAGCGCTTGTGATCGGGCTCCGCTACTACTCAGCTACTGACACAGCAGTACCTAGATCACGGTTCTCATTATCGTTCTTTTCTTCCATATGCCATACGCAGCTAAGCCAACATAGGCATCATGGAAGGAGAAGTTCCTACAAGCGAATTTCGTCGGTGCCGTGCTAGTTTTGGGTTCGCTGATATCGTTCAGTCTCGCGACGCAATATGGCGGGCAAACAAAACCCTGGAACAGCGGAACGGTGGTCGAGCTTCTCCTGACCGTCGTAGTCTTGGTCGGCATCTTCGCGGTCTGGGAGTGGCATGCCGGCGAACGTGCCATGATAGTCCATCGATTATTAATGCAACAGCGCGCGGGCATCGGTAGCGCCTTCGCCTTCTTATTGGCAGGCTCTTATTGTTTGACTCTATACTACCTGCCTATTTACTTCCAGAGCATCGACAATGGCAGCCCCACCAACTCGGGCGTGGACACACTTCCATTAATTCTCGCGTCAACCGTGGCAGTCATATCTGCAGGACTCTTCATCACTAAGACAGGACACGCCATCCCTCTCTGTCGCCAACGCCGTGATCGCGACCGTGGGGTCAGGGTTATTATACACATTGGACATAGGCACCTCTTCTGACAAGTGGATGGGTTATCGCCGCTCTAGGATGGGGAGCCGGCTTTCAAATACCCGTCATCGTATTTCAAGCACTCTCTGACCCAAAAGACATTTCTTCGATTACAGGGTAATTTTGTGTGAGTACCCTGTCGCCCTTCAACGTAGTGTCAGGTGGCTTCAAAGACAGGCGACTAGGATTCTATGCATGCAGTCTTCCTCAATGTCGGCGGCGGTCTCTTGGTCAACGCAGCACAGTCAGCTTTCGTAAACAGACTTTTGATAGCCATCCCCGGCAGCGCACCAGGAGTCGATCCTAGTCTCGTGGTCGCTACAGGTACACTGGCTTTTCGGTCGACTTTCTCCAAAGATCAACTCCCCGGCATTCCCGAAGCGTACATGGTCGGGATCAAGATAGCCTTTGCCATTGCTCTTGCGGCTTTTTGGTATCTCTACTCTTGTGAGTATTCTCGGGAAGTGGGATGACTGAGCCCAGAACAGGCCCTTGAGAAGACTATTAGATTGTATAATGTATTAAACCAGCGCTCTTGGACTCAGGATATATGGATTTATTACAAGTACTATTAGAGATTTGATTGATATGCTTTGTCAGTCGATCACTGCCACTACTTCGTTACTATCTTTACTAGCGAGACTGTGACCCCGTCCTTTCCAGATGATGGAATACCCTCAGGTTTTCGTTGTCCGTGCGAATGTCGCAAATATCACGATTTCCAACTTACATGAAAAACAGCTGAGTATATCAGCAATCTATCTACAGCATCATTCTCATTACGGGGACCTACAGCAGACTGGATTTCGGTGAACCAATTCCCATTGCGAAAGTGTCTATTAGCAGCTTACATCCCTCTACACTTGCGGGGTTCCGCGAGTCTCATCTCTGTTATTACAAAAGTAATCTATCATCAGCGAGGTGTCAAGGGGCTTACCAAGCTGGGTGGGCGGATTTGATGACCCGAGGCGGTGGCTAAGAGACCCGATCTGGGGTTTTAGCTCGAATAGGGGGGCATTTATGCAAGATTGCTGACCATGCAGCGGGAGGATCGGGACGATCCGAACGCCGGCGCACTTACACATACTCATCGTTAACTTGCCTTCCCGCGGGTAATCAATTTGATCCCTTGATAATTTCACAACAGCGTCCGGCGAAATCTCATGGAAAGACAGTGGGGATCGACTGGAAGGAGAAGGAGAAAAGGCGAAAGAGTGCTGCCGTCGGCGTATTAGTGAGTCAAAGAGGTAGTATCAGTCCTGTAACAGCGGCAACTATAACTAAGACCATGATCCTGATCCATCTGGCTCTGAATGACAGGCACGCGGAAGCCCTGTTTTAGCATATGTGACTTTTCATCCTCTGCGATTTATCTCAGATAAACATCGTGCAAACGTTCTGCTTAATAATCTAGGAAACTGAACACCTTCACCTCAATCTGGAAAAACACATCGTCTTGTCTTCTTCCTAACAGAATACAATGTCGAAGAAAACAGTCTTGATCACCGGCTGTAGCGACGGCGGCATTGGCTCGACCCTGGTCAAGCAATTCGCAGCGCTCGGGTATCACGTATACGCGACCCTACGCACCGTGTCCAAAGCAGCGTCGCTACGAGACGTTAGCGGCGTCGAAATACTGTCTCTGGACGTTACGTCGCAAGAGTCGATTATCGCATGTGCCACCGAGGTGGAAAGGCGATCTGGCTCGCTCGACATCCTTATCAACAATGCCGGGGCCGACTTCGTCGTTCCTTTCCTCGATGTCAAGCTCGAGGAGGCAAAGCAGTTGTACGATGTTAATGTCTTCAGCATCCTCCTCGTAACGCAGGCTTTCGCTCCCATGCTCATCAAAGCTAAGGGCTGCGTTGCCAACTTCGGCTCAATTGCCGGCGAGATGCCGCTGTGCTGGTCTAGTACGTCAATGTCTCTAGCCATACTGATTCCATTACGACTTACTACCGTGACCGGTAAGAAGCTGACTAATGACTCCTTGTTAGGCATATACGTGAGCTCGAAAGCCGCAGCCAAGAAAATGTCAGAATGTATGCGGATAGAGCTGGCACCCTTAGGCGTGCGGGTCATCACAGCCGTGGTGGGCGCTGTCCACACGCCTATCCACGAGCGCGCCGGCGAACTCAACATGCCGCAGACTTCATACTACCAGAGCGTGAGGGATCATATCAACGAGGTGCGCAAGGGTACTACAAAGCCAGGTGCTGTCGACACCGAGACCGTCTGCAAAGGCCTCATTGCAGATATTACAGGCGGTAAGAGCGGCGTCGTCTGGCGTGGGGGTACGGCAACGGTGGTACGCCTATTGAGTTGGCTAGCGCCTTCATATATCTGGGACTCCATTGTCAATAATGGTCGTGGGCTTGAGCTGGTTTCTCCACCTTCTAATACGGACAAGAAACGAGGATAGGCGATGCCGGTGCCTAAAAGCTGGAGGTTGGAAATTTTCTTGGCTTCGATTCATCGACCTTTCCTAGCTATGACATTTTAACTATAAGTAGGCTGATTAGTATCCCAATAATGTATACCACGCGGCCGGGATATCCACGTCGTGGCTATCACGGTACGGAAATTTAATGGAGCATAGTACGATTCTACCTTCAATCGAATTTCGCGAGTACCACATGCCTATTCTACCTCATGATACGATAGTATGAATCTCCGTCCATGAGTGTAGTCCTACGGCCTCCATATATTTGACGTATGCTGAAAAAGAATAATGTATCGATGAAGCAAAGTGAGTGTTACTTTGTCATGTGGGAAGATGGGTTGCGCGGCGTGTTCTGATGTACGACCCGGAACTTCTTACTTGCTCTTGATGACCATTAGCGTGCATGCTTACGGCGCGGTGATGCGCTGACATAGCTGGAGTAATAGGAGCTCGTCTGATCCGGCCGAAAGGGAGGTGAAGCTTTAGAGATAGATTTTAGGAGGTGCGTTATAAGTAAAGCTGTGTTATACGTATCATATATAATGTCTTGAGCAACGCAGACAAGAGATTTGTATCGTACTTGTAGGCAAAGAGAAGTTTGGGATGCCTGAGATAATACAAACATCAGAGCTCCGTCGTGTCACTTTATAGTAACTCCTAGGAGAAGTGCATGAAAGAAGTGATTAAAGCTCAATACGATTTTTACCCTCTGCATTAAATAAGCCTCGCATACCCACGTAACTGCAATCGAAAATTAACTCGAACGTATTAGCATGGGTACTTTGTTCTCCAGGCCTAAGGCACCGGAAACGGCCGAAGCCCTCCGAAAAGCCTAGATCTAAGTCCTCAGCTTAGACGAACCCGAATATGAAGAGTGAAACAAGAGCTACTGGTATAATAGCGTGAAGTTATCGCCGAGACATATAGTTCGACCGAGGGATGCCAACGAGGTTCCAACTGTCATCAAGCAACTAGTCGCAGCCGGTAAGCTGTTCGCTGGCGCAACCTTTACATTAAGCTTATACCACACGGCCGCGCCGTCGCTGACGGTCGCGAGGGTAACGTTGGCGTCGCGGGACTCATCCTGGGCGGTGGAAGCACACTCTACACGGCGCGCCACGGCTTTGCGTGTGACAATGCTATGTCGTTCGAGGTCGTGCTGGCCGACGGCCGTATTGTGACGGCTTCTGCTGGTGATGCTCAGAACAACGAGCCGTTTTGGGCTCTGAAGGGAGGCAGTAATAACTTTGGTATCGTGACCAACTTCCGGATGCGCGCTATTGAGAATGGTCCGATCTGGGGCGGGCTCACGTTCTATCCACCCCAAGTCACGGAACCGTTGAAGATGTGTTCAGGGGTTAAAATGGATCCGTGGCAGGCTTGTCTAAGACATGCCAGCTTCGTACACGTGGGTAGCAGTCCGTACACGGTATCACCCTCGTATGCGGGATTCATCCCTTCTACGAACTACAATACAATAGCCCGGTGGGCATTTCCATCATACTACCGCAGATAGGCTGAGGTGAGATTGCTCGTCGCCGCACAATATGGCCGGCGTCGCATCGGGGCGGGGGCAAAGGAGTCTTGCTCCCTCACTTTGTTCGCTTCCGGCCTCTCACGGACATTTACGCGCTTTGGAATTCAGATTTGCGCCGTGCTCGAGCAGCAAGCTAACCCCTGCCTCGAAGTCGATATCGACGGCCACGTGTAACGGCGTCCTGCCTGTGTCGTCATATTGGTCAATCGGCGGCTGGTCTCCTGCGCGGTGACCCAGGAGTGCCTTGAGCACGCTATCGCGGCGGTGTATCACGGCGAGGTGTAACATTGTTCGCCCCTCGTTATCGGTGCTGCTGACCTGAGCCCCGCGCTCCAGTAGCGAGGTCACCACCTGCTCGTGCCCGCCGACAATCGCGTAATACAACGGCGTCAAACCGTCGCTGTCCCGCTCATTGCTGTCGCTCTGGTGGCGCAGCAACATGCGTACTATGCGATCGTTGCCGTTCTGCGCTGCTATGTGTAGCGAGCTCATCCACCCCTGGGACTTGTTCGATGACGATTGTGTCGCAGCAACCTCCCGTGGCGTGTGCTGGGCTTTGCGTGTTTCCGGTATAGTGGACGATTTTGGTCTTGTATGTTCGCGGCCCCTGCTTTGCGGTATTTGACGCTCCGTGCCACTACCAATGTTGGCCATTGGCTGAGTGACACTGCTTGTTGGTTCAGCCTGCCTAAGCGGCGGCCAATGACGCTCCTCTCTCATCCGACGAGGCGGCGTGGCAGTGGCGCGAGCACTGTGCAGCTCTGATTCTGGCGGTGTCAGCATTGTTGGCATGCCCATATCTTTGTTATTCATGACTTGCAGCCCTTCATCGCTGGCCGCACAACCTTGCATGTTAAAAGAGTCCAGCAAGGTATAGTTGCCGAACAGTCGTAAACCTGAGCCGATGAAACAACCATCTGTTCTGTACCCATCGTCGGGTATAGGATGAGCGAAGTTCTTCGACGGCATCTCGAAGCTGGGCTCGGCATCTATTGTGGTGGCGCGCTGCTGCTCAGAACGGCTTCCAGCGGCCGACGCTTCTTCTTTCTGCTGACTTTGCTTCCCTACAAGGCAGAGTCAGCAAGGTGCCAGTTAGTCATCATCTGATGTAAGAGAGCAGTTAGAATGTCTCGGATAGGTTGCGCCTCCGAAACTTGCGGGATACTTACAGCGGAACCTGCGCTGAGCTTCCCGATTCTGAGTGCGGCGCCTCGCGAGGGCTTCTTCCTTTGTTGTCATCTCCATCGTGTCTACTGTCTCGCAGCTTTCTGCTTTTGTGTCAATAGGCAGCTGAGCGAAGGCGGAACTGTACTCTAATTTCAGGGATGAGAGAGTTATAAATGCTAGCCCCTAGCGTGGCCCGGCCGATAGCGTTAGTACTATGTTATTGTAAAACCCATTTCCCGAAAGGGTATATCCCCGAAGGTATGCATAGAGCTTTGTCCGTCGGGGCTTGTCGCCTCATATATACTCCTCTAAGGTTAGAAAAGCATACAGATCAACTGAGGGTATCCCCCATTAGCTTATAAATAGCTGAGGGTATCTCCACCTTCCAAATCGTTTGACCTCCGGGAGGCGGGCGCTCCGCGCCGACCCCTACTCCGGAAAGAGTGCAAATAAATTCAATCATGGTCCGCCGCTCGCCTTTCAGGCTGACGAGGCTCCTGTTATCTGGTTAAATACTCTTAAGTACCTTCTTTTAGCTGCTGCTAGGTGGGAAAATGGGGTACCCTCAGCTTACCTGATCGCTCTCTCCCTAAGACTTATTTCATTAGAGAACTGATCATTTTATCAAGGGTATGTTAACATGTGTATGGAAATTACTAGCTTATAATCTGCCATAAAGAAAATACCCATATAAAACCTCATTCTCAACAGCTGTAACTTCCTTAGTACGTTCACCGGCCTTAATAAAGGTCCTCCGAGCCCTCCGGTTGGAATTTGTAGCGTAGGTAAGCAGTGTCTTCTAATTATAGACTCCTAGCATACCCCGCACCTGAATTCGGCCAAGTAGTTTACTGTCAAATGCACATACGGAGTACGGCGTAGCGGCAATCTTTGTAGCATGCCTCCGCACATGTGGCTGTATAGATGACGTTGGATTCGTTCTTTTAAGGTACCAATGATAGGGATGATGACAGGTAATGATACTGTTTGAACTGATATGAGCGGATGCGTTAGGCTATATGTAATGATTAGCTGAAAGGGGCCTCACTGAAGCGCCTTCCAAAGGCGAAAGCGATGATGGCGTCCAGCGACACATTGTTAATATCCTCACCAGCAACCCATGGTCTACCGTCTGCGACACTACTCTTCGACTCCCAGAGCTCCAGGAATGCGCTCGCTTTCTCGTAAAGTGCTGTGCCTGCCACAGTCCCCTGAAGATGTCGAGTGATCAAATTCCTTGGTGCGGTTGATATCATATGATGCGCCTCTTGGTAATCTGACAAGATCAACAAAGATTTGCTGAACGGCTTGATGAAAACCTGCACGAGCGGTGCATCCAATTTCTCGAGTGAATTAATGAGGTAGCTGATGAACGTGCTGTCATCGTTAGCTATATGCGATAGCATCGCCGGTACAGCACCAAATATATTGCGTGCTGAAAACTCATTATAAGTAATTCCTGCGAACGGCTTCGGAAGCGCAGTTCGATAGAGCCCAAAAAGTGATAGCGATGGGATTCGAGCTGCCCCTATTGTATATGGTAGTAAAGGGTGGCAAAGACCTTCGCGAGTGTGGGGGCATCAAAGAGAATCATCGTGCCTGTTTAGTGATATCGTAGCAGAGAAATTGATGTTCTCGTCTGTTACTGGCGCTAAGCTCTCGGGTCCTGGTGCTTCCACTGATGCCCTGTACTGAAAGACCAACATGGTGTCTCCCGTCCGCTTCAGCGATGCTCTCAAGGCTATGATAACGCAAGGAGACAGCCAAGCACCCGATGAAATTGGGCCGTCAGGAGCCTTGGATGGCCCTGTTTCGCAGGTCCTCAAGGGTATATCAGGTGGCTCAGATATCAAGTATTGCGCTGCTTGGGCCCGAGGTGCGGGTGCGACTAAGACGCTCTTCGATGTCGCTGGTCATCTGTTCTTGAGAGGTGTAAATATCGACCTGAAGCTAGGGAACGGGTCACAAGAGGCTAACGCCAAGACCTTATCGACTTGCCAAACTCTTGTTCCAGTACTTGATAGTGGTTCCAGGTATAGCGCGACGAGTAAGGATTGGCGCTTCCGCCGGTTCATTAACCACGATCTCATCGGATCGAAGATCTTCGGCACCTCATGGCAGAATCCAACCTGGCGCAAGTATCTCCGCCTCGACGATGCCCCGTGGCTCCGCGATCACAAGATGGGACCAGACGTTCTAATCCCTAGGGCCGGTCTAGCTTCTATGGCCGTCGAAGCCATGTTTCAAAAATATAGCGCGTTGAACTCCGAGAAAGGCATTGGTTCGTCCAACAGGCTTGCGTACAAGCTGCGAAACGTCCGGTTCGACCGCGCCTTAGTTGTCAAAGAAGGGAAAGTCTGCACTCTTCTATTGACGCTATCCAAGGTACCGGGGAGCCAAGACTGGGACGAATTCCGCATTTCAACATCTAAAGACGACGTCATAATCGACCATCCTTTCGGCCTCATCCAAGTTCAGGATGCAATTGAGGAAAAGCTCACGGGAGACGCTCTCGCTCCTCTTAAGCAGCCGACACCATTCACGCTCTGGTACAAGGCCCAACGGGAGGCGGGGATGGGCTTCGGATCATCTTTCAAGAAGGTCATCAGCCTCGAGGCAATGAGTGGCGAACGCTCGCGCCGTGCCATAGTCGATCTGACGCCTCCCAAGTCTAAATGGAGCCCGCAGTCATACTACCCTTTCCACGCTGCGGTCCTCGATGCTTGTTTGCAGGTCGCTTTGCCTGCCAACGCATCCAACGAGCCCAGTCTCGTCAAGGACGTCATCGTCCCGGTTATTGTCAGCGAAGCCATTATCAATAAGGTCCCCTATAATATGAGCACTGGGCTGGCGATAGCAAAGTCCAGATATACAGGCCGAGGCCGCCCCGACTAGGCCAAGAGCATCCTTGCTAACATCTCGGTGTACGACCCTGAGACATGGGCCGTCTTCATGAAGGTCAAAGGGCTGAACTACGTCAAGCTAGACGTGGTCCTCAAGCCCGACTCGCATACTTTCGACAAGATCGTCTGGAAACCGCCTCAGCAGCTGACTCAGTTGTCGCCTGGCAATGCGCTAGACACTAAGCTCGATACTGTTGTCGACTTGATCGCGCATAAGAAGCCTATGCTCAGCGTACTGGAGGTCAGCCTTAGCCAATCCGACACATCGTGCATTTGGTTCGAGGCGCGCAACATGGCTCCCAGGCTAGCGTACTCCAAGCCCACGTTCGCTTCGACCGATGCTCAGGCCCCTCATAACGGTTCGCACTGCGTACGAATCCAACAGAGACTCTTCGTTCTATCTCGCTAACGCCGATATCGAGGGGCTCGAGCTAGCTGACGAAAACACCGTCTACGACCTTGCTATTGTGAAGACTTCGGACAAGGATAGTCTCAAGGTGCAGAAGGTCGTGGCTAATCCGAAGCCTCTCCTTGCGGCCGGCGGATTTACGCTTTTGGTACAAGTCGCAACACAGTCTTCCAATGACCAGCCAACACCACCTTCTATCGGTAACTTGATAAGCTAAGAGCACTCAGAGGCGCAGACACCTCAGGAGCCCTATTCTTTCCACGACGCGTCTTCGGAGGCAACTTCGATCTCTAGCGATCCTAATTATTTCTCAAACCTCAAGAAAGCTCAAGAAGCTCTTGCTAGAAATGGCTTGTTCAATCGCGAGAAGATTTCTAGCTTGGTTGATTCGGCTGCTTTCGCGTCGGTTATGGAGATGAGTGAGCCGGGAATGACGCGCTCGGTCGCAGTACCTATGCAAGAGCGGTGCTGCCGCAATCTCCGAACACTCCGTCTCGAACAGTCTCATCATCGCACATTTCCACACTACCATCAGCCAGGCAGGCCAGGAATTAGTGGAAGCTTTGGAAGCATCAGAATGGGGGGTCAAGCAAAGTCCTGTTTCAGACCTAACCGATTTAGTATCCCACGACGGCGTTGTCTTCGTCCGAGACGAGCTTTACGACAACATCCTCATGTCAGTCGACTCGAAAGAATGGGACGCCCTGAAAACCCTGACATCTGCCGGCAACCCCATTCTCTGGCTCACCAAGGGGGTCGCAACACACAGTCGACGACCCGGATAAGGCCCTCGTTCACGGCTTATTTAGAGTTATCCGTCATGAGGACCCTCGGGCGAAATTAGCTACGCTAGACGTTCAGTCCCCCGAGCTACCGGCGGCTTCATGGGCCGTTGACCAGGTACTCAAGCAAATTAACGAAGGCAAGGCAGAGGAAGAATACGTGGAGCGTGACGGCGTGTTATATGTCCAGCGCATAGTGCCTGATACTGACATCAACACCTTCAAGAGGGACGAGGTCGATGGTCCCACGCCGGTTGTCAAAAGCCTTTTCGGTACCGAGACTATGGTGCAGATCCGCGCAGAGAAGGTCGGTTCCTTAGACCTGATGTGGAATGAGAATCATGTTAAGGTTGGCCCTGTTGAGCCTGGATTTGTTGAGGTCGAAGTTATGGCCATTGGTGTTAATTTCAAGGTAGGCCCCTTTTTCAGTTTGATGTATCCTATTCGCTCATGCTCACCCTCAACAACCCCTAAATTAGGTGGCTTTGATGGTTACTAACCTTGTACACGACAGGACGTCGCTACAACCATAGGTATCGTACCTGAGGATGAGTACATGATCGGCAGCGGATGTTCTGGTGTGGTCAAACGCCTCGGAGAAGGCGTGACGAAGTTTAAGGTCGGCGATCGCGTAGCCGTTATGAGGAGTGGCACATACGCCAGCCGCCTGCAAGCTCCTGTTGAACGAACCCATGTTATTCCGGACTGGATGTCTTTTGAAGACGCCGCCACAATCCCTCTCGTCTACATGACGGCCCTCTACTCCTTGTTCTATCTAGGGAACCTGCAAGAAGGAATGGTAAGCAGTTCCCTCGCCTATCCACCGCAAATGAATATGGCTTCTAACCCAGACGGCCATAGTCTGTTCTCATCCACTCGGCCGCGGGTGGTGTTGGGTTAGCCGCCATTCAGCTGGCGCTACACAAGAAAGCCCGGATCTTCGTGACAGTCGGCACAGAAGAGCAGCGAGACTTCCTAGCCTCCACTTCCGGCATTCCCAAGTCTCGGATGTTCTCCTCGTGCGACACCAAGTTTGCCGAGGAAATCATGCGAGAGACCGACGGGCGCGGCATCGACGTCATCCTGAACTCGCTTACTGGCGAGCTTCTCGACGCTTCCTGGCGCATCTGTGCTGATGGCGGAGTTATGGTCGAGATAGGTAAGCGTGATATCGTCGACCGCGATACGCTGGCCATGAAGCCCTTCGACCGCAATTGCTCATTCCGCGCTATCGATCTTTCCTACACCAAGCACGTCAGCCCTTCTATGGTTGAAAGACTTCTCGCTGGAATCTTCGAGCTTGTTGAAGCCCGTCATATAAATGCTATCCACCGTATTATCGAGTATGGATTCGACAATGCACCCGCTGCTCTGGCCTACATCCGACGTGGACAGCATAATGGGAAGATTGTGATTACCAACCACGGTAGAGATGTCCAGGTGCCGATTAGACCTGCCCTTCGAACTCTGCAGTTGCGATCCGCCGCTTCTTATTTGCTTGTGGGTGGTCTGAAGGGTCTTTGTGGCAGTCTAGCCATCCATATGGCTCGACACAGTGCTAAGCACATCATCGTGTGCAATAGAAGCGGTACGAGTGATGACACCTCTGCGAGAGTAGTGCGCGGCTGCTTCACGTACGGCTGCCATACCATGCTTTCCAGTATCTCAGGGGTAGTAGGCAACAAGGGCCAAGCTAACTACGCCGCTGCAAACGCATTCTTAGATGCGTTTGCTCACTACCGACAAGTGCAAGGGCTTCCCGCGAACAGCGTCGACCTTGGTGCTATCAAAGATGTGGGCTAGATAGCCGAGCAGGGCAGCGGGCTAGAGGCGCGCTTCGACAAGAAGCAGTGGACGCCCATCAACGAGGGTACGCTGCGCCGCATCCTGACGTATTCGATCTTGCAGCAGAATCGGTACAGTCCCTTCAGCGCATCTAGCTCCGCCCAGCTCATTACTGGGATCAGCTTCCCACTTCCCAATGACGGCTCCTCGGAGCTCACGGGCGAGGCGCGCTTCGGGTACTTGTTCAACGGCTCCAGCAACGCCGTTGTTGGCGACGAGAAAGGCGGGAGCACCAAGCACGCGGCTGATCAGGCCATTCGAGCTTTCCGGCTCATGCGGGAGTCCGGGGCCGACGACGCTACTATTCTCAAGGCTGTTGTGCAGCTCGTCTCGAGGCAGGTCAGTCGCGTTCTGCGCCTCGAGACCGAGGTCGAGCCGGGGAAGCTGCTTCAAGCTTATGGTCTTGATTCCTTGTCGGCTGTGGAGCTGCGCGGCTGGGTTCGGACCAAGTTGGGCGCCGAGCTGAGCACGCTTGATATCACTAATGCTCGGTCGTTGTATGCGCTCTGTGAGAAGGTCTTAGTGTCGCTGCCGCAGCTCAAGGCGGAGTAACTACTTGGAGTCTGCAGGGAGTTTTTGTTTCCAGGCCTGGGGCTTTTCAACAATTTAGACCGGTTCTGGCTGGGTCATGGGATCGTACTTTTAGAATCTTGTTTCATGCCCCACCACTTCGCCCTATATCATTTCGTTTATTGAATCTAGAAGACTGCAACCCAATCTTTCTAATGTTTTATCAGTTCATCAATTTTCTCCCGCATGCTTTCATTCTTGTCTGTAGGATCCTATAGAAGCGGGTTCACAAGACGAGAACATCTTCTATATGCGATTGCACAGTGGAAGACGGCTTCACCAGCAACTCCGCCCCTTTATTAAAACAAGGATCATCCCTGTGAGGTCTAGGGCAGGTACAGGTGCGCTAGACCAGCTCTTAGCACCTAACACGTTCTCAGATTAGTACTCTGCAGCTGATTTAGCGCTGCGTACTGATTGTTCGACATGGCGATTTTGCGATACCAACATGGTTTGGCCTGTCTTACGACGCCAAAGTCTTTGACTGTAAACTCCCCGCTCGCGCATACTATATCGCAGCAGCCGAGCCGATTTAGGACAGCTCGCGATAGATAGAAATTATGAGCTTTCGACGACAAAGAAAAAAGCCAAAGAAAGACAACACTGAGGCATTCCTCGGACTGAAACATACACAACGGCCGTACGGAAGTATAGTAGTGGGGGACCTCGGTCATGTGACGCTAAATACAAAGACGGCCGACCGGTCTCATGCTCGCTGCCCTCGCGAAGGAAGTCAACATTCGTACAGTCTGTCATGTCAAGTTCTCACCAAAAGCCTAAAAGACGACGCGTAACGCAGGCTTGTGACTTTTGTCATAAACGCGCGATTAAGTGTCAGAAGTCGCCTGTCGATACGAGCTGTGAGAACTGTAAGGATTTCTCTCAGCCGTGCACCTATGACCGTCGACCGCGGAAGAGGGGTGTTCAGAGAACCGTCGCGCGAACCAACGATGATAGTCAATCATGTGAAGCATTTAGGCCCCCGGAGGCCATCCAGGAGCCATGGACATCCCCTTCCACCGTTTCACAAGGTACCATAGTCGACTTGGTTGAGTTATACTTCGAGATCGTCTACCCCATCTTCCCTCTGTTTCACTGTCCCTCATTAAAGAGACGCGTGTCAAGAGGCGAATATACGTCAGATAAGCCCTTGTTCATATCGATCATGGCAATATGTGCGTTGGTCGCAGGCCGAGTTCGCGATGGCTCCGTGACTAATCCACAACGAGATCTCTCGTCTCTCCAAGGCCTGGATGCCGACGGGTTCTATGCCGAGACTGAGCGTCAACTATCGTCTGTTGGAGATCAGATGGATATACATATCATACGCTCCCATGCTCTTTTGGCCATTGCCGCCATCCAGAACGGTCGTATCAGGGACTTGCACAGACATCTCGGCATATATCACATGTTGGTGGATATGTACGGACTCCACGACGAATCGAACTGGCCTGTTGAGATTAGTTCAATTGAACGAGAAGAACGCAGACGGCTCGTAAGTTGAATCATAGGACTCCATTTTAGGCAAAAGTACCATGCTGCTGACAGGTCTCATTCCTAGTTCTGGTCCATCTACACATTGGACATCTTCCAGAGCGTGGTCTGGTGTGGTACAATTCGATCTCGAGAACAACAAGCTAATGTGTCATACCCGGTCGAAGTCGAGGATGAAATCCTGTCTGACACCGGTATCTCACACCTCAGTCCCGGCCTGACCAACGTGAGTTCGAGTCTACACACAGCTGGTCCCTCTTTCGGGAACTCTCCAAGAAGTCAGAACGATTGTTGGCTAGCCGGATGGAACTTCATTACCGACTTGTATCGCGTCATGGAACATGCTTTAACTCGCTTCCGTGGGCACAAATACCCCACTCGGCGGAGCAGATTTTTGACGGATATGTTCCAAGATCGATCTCTCGTGACGGCCGCCTCAATTCGTGACAGGGCAATGCAGATGTACGTCAGTTTACCCGAATGCTTTAAACAAACCCCGCAGATTACGTACGACCCAAAGAAAGACCTATTTGGATTTCAGGCAGCCAACATCATTGCTACTCTCCAGCTTCTCCGAATTATCTTGTTCACTGCAGATGGCGCCAGCGTCCAGGACCGCTGTCGCATCGCTAGTGAAGCTATAAGCGCTTTCATTTCTATACCTGTCGGGTATTTGGTCGCAATGAGCACGCCATTATTACATCATCTAGGTGAAATTGGCACGATACTTGGTGCTGTGCTCGAAGCACCATTGACAGATGATGAATACAGCCAAGTCAGAACTGTTATGCTTTCCATGGCCCAACTGCTGGACAACTTAGAAATAATTCATCACGGAGCGAGAGTGAGCGAAAAGTTGCGCACGCAAATATCGCGAATCGACGAGTACATGAACAGTCAAAGACAGCTTGCGAGTTTGCAACAAGACTCTGTTGACTCAAACCACCCACCCACGTCGAACCCGGGCCACCCTGCATCAATGCACCGCGTGCCCATGGGCCACGATATAGGCGAGGACTGGTCTTTCACAATCCCCCCAGATCTGCTAGCTGATTTAAACTGGAGTTTCGACATGGGATTAGAGTCTTGAGGATCTTACTCCTGGTCGCATTTGCGCTCTGCGACACCTATCAGAAGTGCATTACTTCGCAACTTCAGTGCACTATACTAACTATATTCCTCATGGTCTCCACGCTTTTCAACATCACTCACACCCCCAGGAGATGAAGTCGTGTAGTGGTCGACCTCTGATAAGAGGTTCCTGGCAGCCACTGGTATGCTGCCGCATGCAGCATCAATACGGCGATCGTATTCGCGCATATTCGCTTTAACGAAGAGACTGTCACTCGTGAAAAGTAGATTGATCTCTTCGAGAGATCTTTTGGCCACTTCCGGATAGAAAAGGTAGATAATAGGCATTGCAACAATGTTCAATGCCCCGAAGAAAACGAATGTCGCCCATCCAAGTCGGTTTAGGAGAATAGGAATAACGAATTGTGTTCTGCATGCAAGGAAGTGTCAGACTGTGTAGGGCAATGCATCATGGATATCACTACACAAGAGGGGAAAGGGGCTCATACACTCCGGAACCGACTGCCCAACCAAATATGGTGAAGCTGTAGCCTTTAGCTCGAATCTCCTGGGGCCAGATTTCGGTGCCATAAATCCATGAGGGAATAATATTGAACATTGTGAAGAACCTTATATCGTAGTGTTAGCAGCTTGAGCATTATATAGACCAAATTGCATACCAGATGTAAACAAACACAAAAGCAGCTGCTCCGGTCCCCAGCCGCGCTGCTTTCTCGGCGTCCACGGATGAGGTATCTTGGGATGTTTTGATGAGAGCAGCCACGATGAATAACGCGATGCCCTGGGTGATGAAGGAAATAATCAATGATTTGATCCGACCCATTCTATCAACGACCAGCGCAGCCGCAGCGGTACCGGGAATACCAAAGGTGTTCACCAGTCCACCAAGCCAAGCTGACTTGTAGGAGTCGAATCCCGCGAGGGCGAAAAGCGTCGTTGCCCAGCCGGCGATAGCGAGGATTCCGGTCCACTGCTGAATGAGTTGCAGTGCAAACCCCATCATCGCACGCCGACCGAGATGTAGGCTTCCTGAGTAACGACCCCCTAGGACGATGTTGAGGAGGTTGTTCCGCTTGTGGTGAGATGCTTCGACTATGGCGTCGAGCTGCTCGACTTCCGCGAGGATCTTTGGGTCCGTAACTGACAGGTCGCCGCGTACTTTGCAGAGAATGTCGATGGCATCTTGTCTCTTGTTGTTCGCAATAAGCCATCTGGAGACCTCGTCAGTGGTTTCTATTGCTATATTCCTGTTCCGCGCTTACCGTGGTGACTCAGGCAGAAGGGGCACTGTGATATCGACGATCAACAGTGGGACGATCATCCACGCTAGGGGGAACCTCCAACGGAACTCGCTCTGATACGTGCGGAGTCCGAAGTTGATCCAGTAAGCGATCACAATCCCCAGATAATTGGCGACAAAGACGAGGGAGAAGTTGGAACCACGGTCATGAGCTTGCGATAGCTCGCTGACCCATGGCGGGATAATGGCGTTGATGAAACCAATGCCCAGCCCAGCGATGACACGCGCGACTATGAACATGTTTGAATTTTGACTTCCCGCCATGAGTGCGGCGCCGATAATGCCGAACAGAGTCCCCACCAATACGCCACGCTTCCGCCCGATCTTGTCCCCGACCCAGCCTGGAGGAAGTCAGTAATACACTACTGGTGCTGAGCGCAGTCAGGCATCATCCCACGGCATACCTCCTATGAAGCAACCCCAAATGCCACCAAAATAATACGCTGCGGCAAGACCGCCTTGTTTTGTTGTGTCGGTCACGACGCCGTCATGCCCGATTTTGGCCATGTCGATGAAACCAGGCGTTGAGCTGACGGTACCGAAGACGCCTTGATTGAAACCTGTGGACGTCAATTTGTTAGTGGAGATGATTCATACCGTAAGTTCAAGACCTCTACCTTCGAAGACGAGGCCCGTGGCCGCAACGGCATTCATTAGAAACAATAAAAATTTCCCTGGTACATGACGCCATGCCTGTAACTTCATGAAGCCTGTCATCCTGTCATTTGTCCTTTACCACCGAGCTCGAAATGGACTTGGGTGAAACGTTCAAGCGAAAACTACCCCGCGCATGCTATCAATGAGCTACTATCGAATCTGCACAAACCCCACGGGGGCGTCAGAGTTCTTATAACCCTCGAGCAAAAGATCGCGGGAGCCAATGTTAGACTGAGTCAATGATTCAGTTAAACGGAAAAAACCAGGTTAAACGCTTAAACGCTTAAATGCTTAATGATCGGGCCATTTAAGCGTTTTGCCGCTCGGAAGCCTTGGCGCTTGTCGCCCCTTTTCCTTATTCTATTGTGTATAAGAGTTGAAAGAAGCACTGCTATACATGACCTCAATACTCCGTGTAGGGGTCACGTGTAGGAATGGCCCGGTTGTTCTGTTTCGCCAAATACTCGCGATATCCGAATACGACCCTAACCCCATGGTAGCATTACCTGGATCACTATATATGCCTCTTTTATGAACAGAAGTGGAAATCGTTCTTTCTTATGAGTTTCTGCTTGCCCACAACTTAAGGACCACGTTTTGAGGAGCGATTCAGGATGCAGGTTGACCCTACGAGCTCGGCCCTGACTGGGTCAGATTCTCGGCCCCTAGACCTCACAGTCCTCGGCTTGAATTCAGGGACATCAATGGATGGTATTGACTGTGCCTTGTGCCGTTTCAGACAAGTTTCGCCAGATGCGCCTATGCATTTCGAGTTGCTCAGATACGACGAGGTACCACTCGAGCAAGGGATCAAGAAAAGAGTCATGAACATGATTTTACATAACAAGACCACGCCCGAGGAATTATCAGAAGTTAATGTAATTCTGGGCGAGGTCTTCGCAAATGCCGTCAAGGCATTCTGCTTCAAGAATGATGTGGCAATTAACTCGATTGATGCCATCGGGTCTCACGGACAGACCATCTGGCTCCTCAGCATGCCGGAGAATGGCCAAGTGAGGTCAGCTCTCACAATGGCAGAGGGATGCTTCATTGCGTCCCACACAGGCATCACAACCGTAACGGACTTCAGAATATCGGATCAGGCAGCAGGCCGGCAAGGTGCCCCCCTCATTGCATTTTTCGACTCTCTGCTGCTGCACCACCCTACTAAGCTCCGCGCGTGCCAAAACATCGGCGGCATCGCCAACGTGTGCTTCATCCCGCCCGATGTGGACGGGGCGGTGAACCCGGCGTTCTTTGATTTCGACACGGGGCCTGGCAACGTCTTCATCGATGCCGCGGTGCGGTATTTCACGAATGGCGAGCAGGAGTACGATAAAGACGGCGCTATGGGGCGTGCAGGCACAGTTGACCAGGAGATAGTCGACGAATTCCTACGCACGTTTCCCTATTTTTCTCTGGATCCGCCAAAAACCACGGGCCGGGAGGTGTTCCGCGACACTATCGCGCACGGCCTGATCAAGAAGGGTCTCGACAAAGGACTGTCGCCGAACGACATTGTCGCGACTATAACTCGGATCACAGCGCAAGCCATTGTTGAGCATTACAACCGCTACATGCCGACGGAGTACGGCCCCTTGGCCGAGATATACATGTGCGGCGGAGGAGCCAAAAACTTAAATATTGTAGCGCACATGCGGGCTGCATTTCCCGAGACACGTATCACCATGCTAGACGAAGCGGGGATACCAGCCGATGCGAAGGAGGCTATCACGTTCGCGTGGCAGGGCATGGAAGCAATTGTAGGTCGAAGCATCCCTATCCCCGACCGCGTTGAAAGTAAAGCCGAGTATATACTGGGTAAGATCAGTCCCGGTCAGAACTATCGTCGGGTCATGAGGAAAGGGGCGGATTTTGCAGGCACTACGGAGCGGCTCCCACCTGTGAGAGAAATGGTAAATTATGTGGACGGAAAGGTGTTTCGCAATCAATATTAAGGCCAATGGGGCACCTTTTTCCCTAAAAAGACAACGTAGTTCAATTGAAATAACGCGATAATTGAAGTTTAAATGCCTTTGTTTAGCTAACCACCAGCGGCTCATCCTCCATCTGTTTCTCACCCCCTTTCATCTTCCCAGACACGGTTAGCCGCTGTGTAGATAACCCATAACTATCTAGCGTCACCCAAACTACCTAGGTACCTATGTCACTTTTGTGCCAAGGTAATCCTATGATCCGGTATGCGTAAATGACTTGTATTCTTCACGAAAGATTGTAGAATGCATCGCAACATTGTAACAATTGAAATAGAAAAGATTCTGCTTATGCGTTTTGCGCCTTTCAAGCAGATTCCCGACAGCCTCTTGTGTGCGAGTCTCGCCTAGATTTCGCGTTTAAATTTTCTCGTGTTCAATGTTCTTCCCTTCTGCTTTCCTTCTGGACGCTCTTCCGCCAGCTTGCGTTTTCTCGGGTTCGGTTTCGGTTCGTAATAAACCTCTTCTCCAGGAGGCATGTCGTTTATGGTATGTATGCTTTCCGGCGGAATATGACTCTCCAGCAGGTACTCATTCTCGTTGTAAGCACGGAAAGGGCGGTGGAAAGCATGGCACAACGTACGAACGTCGAACAGTCGTTGCAAGGTGTGATCCCAGCCTGGTCCAGTTGTGCGAAATTTAATAACTTGTATGCCTGTGCGTCCTTTTGCTTGGTGCACTTTGACCATCCTTCGTACCTTTTTCTCGCTATTTGTTGCCGAAATAAACGGGCTCGGATTTCTGCATCTCCAGTTGAGATGCTTTTGTACTAGTATCTGGAAAGTCAACGGGTTGGGCGTAATGAGGCCGTAGCCGCGTGCCTTCCTGCCATGATGAGGTTGTTCCTCGTATACCACACGGTAGAGTTCCGGAGGTCGTTGTTTACCGCTACAGGTCGATACTGACACGAAGGGTTTAATCATAGTCCAACCATATTGAGGGCATCCCCGCCTGCTGAAGTTCTCAAATTGAGGAAGGCTCTCATAATGCTTCTTGAGCTCCACGATTCCCTTTGTGGTGGACCAGATGCTAGTTCTGGTAAGTAGCTGAGTGGTGCTGCTTGCTACGAACACCTCACATTCGGAATCCTCTGAATGTCTGATTTGCTCCCCCCGGAATAGAACCACGGGAAACGTCTCCCAGGGCACCTTGTTCATTTTTGACGTTGTGTGATCTTTTGTGTAAAGAAGTGGGCAATGATGAAATAGGTTGTTTGTCTTCGCGAAGAGCAGAGGAGGTGTGTTTTAAGGTGCTCGACTCAATGACAGCAATGCCAAAGTTCCTAGAGTTCTTCAGGTTCTGCATAACAGTACACGGGATGATGAGGGAAACCTCGAGTGCTGTAGTTTATCGCGAGGGTGCAGAACGAATTTGACGGATGGTATGTGACGAAAGCGGTGTTGTTATACCTTTCTGATCTTGATGCTCGGAATTATGTAGTAAATGTTCGCTGGTGCTGGGGTTGGCGCAGCTTGCTCTAAGTGGGAATGCGGGCATCAGTGGAACATCAACGATGGATATTTACAGCTGTGACAGAAACCAGGAATAATGAAATCGATAAGTTGAGTCGCAGAGGAAGAGGCTAGTAATACCTGGAAAAATTGAGTCGTATATGATGCTGCGTAGGTATATTGACCGATTCAAAGGGAAGGAGCAGTGAACGGAAGGAGCTAAAGGACTCGTGCTGCTATTCACAGCTACGAACCGACGGCCTTACTACTGGGCGAAGGGAATGCGACGGAAACCGACGCTGTGGTCCGGGTAGGAAGGAATACAACCCATTTCCAGCATCTAAATAAACAGCTAGCTTGAGGTAGAGACAATTAATACCGCTCTTTCCACGAGATAATGTGAAAGTCCTGCAATGACTATTATAAGGACGCTGAGTATTGCGCAGCTGTATAACATGTCAGGTATTTGAAGCATGGCCTAAATCTGGAAAGCTTGTGCAGTAGCCCTGTAACAACAATGAGAGAAAAGATTCTTAGGCTAATAGACTAGCGGGTGTATGTTGGCATCGATAGGATAAACATCTGAATGAAGCTCAGCTAAGGAGATAAATTTGAAATATACTGAAGACAACCACAGCCCTCGTGCTTTACGAAATGCGGCCATCAAGTGTTGTAATGGACATAGAGACGAAGACGAAGAATAATAAAATGAGGTTCTGCAATCGCTATTAAGTGCTATCTCTAGGAAAACTACACTACGACAATTGTATATTTTCATGCTCTGAGATGGCGTCTAAGCAGTCCCGTCCGTACTTAAGTGCGACATCATGGACTCCATCGTTCTGCTAGCTTCGACTTCCGTCCATATCTTGTGATAGTCTCCAGCGGACCTGCCGATGCGGGAACACGAGCTCGGTGTTGGCGTTTAGTCACCCGTTGCGGTCTAAGTTGATGGTGGAGGAGCGAATCGTCCTTGGAGTGTTCATTTATATTACGCTCCTCTACATTCCGGGGTCTGAGATGTCTTTGAAAGGCGGGCTTCTGGGGTATGACGTTCGAGTCCTTTGGAGTAGTCCTAGTAGTAGCATGAGCTTGCGTGGAGGGTGACTTTTGGCCGACCGTACTAGTACTGCTGCTCAACGCCGTTGCAGCAATACGTGGACTCATCGATCGCCGCTCTTTCTCGATCCAGTCTAGTAAGACCCTATGCCGCTCTATATCCATCTCAGCACACCCGTTGAGCGGAAAGTCATGCATATTATTGTTAGCCGAGCGAAACTCGGCCAGCTCCTTTATGAATTGATCTCGTTCTTTTTCCAGCTGCTCGAGGTGTTCAAGGTGGTAGGCCTGGTATTCGATCCATCGGTCCAGAGGGCTTTGTTGCTCGAGGTCGATTGCTAGGCGTACATTGTAATCAAGCCCGCACTTCTGCCGCAGTCGGTATACCCCGCGTGCAGAGTTCTTGTACCTGCGTACCCTCTTCCGCCGCTGATAAGCTCGAAACTTGCGCCAGTCTCTAAGTTGGTAGCAGAGAGGTACATCTTCTCCGCCCGAGAACGAAAGCCAGTACTTAACAATTGCCCGACACGAGTCGGGTAGTTCCTGCGACGAGTGGACGTCGACATCCGGCGGGTAGCACGGAGGGCAGCCTTCAGCTTCCAGCTTCTGCCGCGCCTCGGCTTCTAGTCGGCGAGAGATCTCTCTTTCTTCCTCCTCGTCCAAGGGCGGCGTTACGTCTCTAAAGGACCAAAATGTTAGCGGCGAAGGGGGAAAGGACAGACGTGGAAAGACATCTCTCACCTTAACGCCTCCTGCAGACGATCTGCTTCAACACCGCTCCCGGCTTGCAATTGCTGTGCCCTTTGAACGATCAGACACAGGTCCTCCGGTGAGAGGCCTTCGGAGTCCGGAACTGTGGCAAGACTGAGAGACCGGGGCGAATGAGTCAGCATCAGCGGTGGCGGAATGCGGTCACAGGAAGGGAGTTTTCAAGTACCTAAAGCTTCCACCATGGTCAAACGTTGTCCGGAGTGCCAACTCGTCGAATCGCGAATCTACTGGGCTGGCCATTGTTGAAACGAGGGAGTCAATCAAATAACAAATTATCGCGGATTGTTGCGATATGTAGTCGATATCGGTTTGAAGAAGTTGAGCCGTGAATGTACGTAGCAGAATTGGGGTGAATATTTAGGATAGATACAAGGGAAGAATCCAGCGGTCAGAGACGGTGGAAGGACGCAGATACATATCTAGCTCCAAGAATACGAGACAAGTTGTCTGAGGAACGCGACCGTGAATGGGGCTTACAGTACTAGGGAACGCCACCGTGTCACCGCCATGTCACGTGTCACCCTATACTCTCTCAGTTCAGCGGGTGCAGCAACCAATCAGACGAGCAAGCTTCTTACAGTCATGGATGATGAGTTTCATTTAACCACGAGTGTCCTATCCCTTGCATTCTTCTAGGGGCGATGAAGGGAAGGGCAGGGAGAAATAAAGCGGGTAGGCGGATGTCGTTAAATCTAGGGCACTAGATCTCACAATGATTCAAATATGTTGTCAAAGTCAATTATTTACTACATATTGTACAGTAAAGTCTAAGTGCCAGCCTCACGCCACGCCATGTACGACCACAGAGTTTTCGCGGTCTTAACCGCCAAAGACGTGCGCAACAGAGCCAGCAGCGCCTTCAAACTAGCCCACAATGCGAAATGGTTCCAGCCTGCCGTCGGAGGAGTTGCAGAGCGGGCCACGATAGGTAGCCGGGAGCCCACGCCGGCCATTGATGCGGAGGCAGAAGAGGCTGAGGGAAGCGGCGGAGCTGTTGACCGTCTTGTCCTGACTTTCTCTGAACTCATGCGGCTCGAGAACTTTGAAGAAGGGGTGCAGCTAGGTACGAATCCGGCCACGTGTCACATCCTTCTAGGCCACAGAGGCACCCGGGGCATCAGTGCCCGCCATTACAGCATTGTTGTCGACAGGAATATGTGGATCTGGCTGCACGACCGCTACTCGACACATGGGACCATCGTGGCGCATAACAAACAGAATGAGAACGAGCGACGACGGAACGAGACGTGGTTATTGGCGTACGGACCCGCTACCGGTATGAGCCAAAGCTTCAAGAACATCACCATCACCTCTGGGAGTCTCGTGATTGGGATTGAGTTCCCAAATCATAATTGTCGCGACGCGAGGTATCTCGAGAACCTGCGTGCTCTCGTCAAGAAGGCCAATGAACATGACGGCGTGAACATTACGGGGCTCGGACTGCACAGCCAGGCAACGACCAAACCGCCGAGCGAAGTTCAGACTGTCGGGGACCGCCTGATTTACGTCAAGGATGGAAAAATCGGAAGCGGCGCCTACGGCCAGGTGTTTAAGACCATCAGGGCTCGGGACGGCAAGGTCTTAGCAGCCAAGATCATCAAGCCTCCCGTAATTAATAGCCAGAAAAGGCGCCGAGGGCATGTTGAGCCTTCATGGCTTGCCGAAGTCCGGAGAGAATATACAATCATGGAGGACAATCGTCATGTATGTTTTCTGCCTTCTACAAGGCACGTAATAAGCCCCGGTGCTAACTGTTCTCAGCCCAACATTGTCCAGGTGTTCGAGATGCGCGAGGAGCCCGAGGTGATGATTGTTATGCGGTACTTCCCAAGCGGCAACATAGTGCAAGCCGCAATCCATGACGAGTCGAGGCTCATAACCGCGTTCGGGCAGCTTCTCGACTGCCTCAGTTTCCTGCACAGTCGGAGGATCACGCACCGTGACATCAAGCCAGAGAATGTGCTGGTCGAGCTGGTACCGAACTTTAAGGTCGTGCTCAGCGACTTCGGCTTCTCCAAGGAGGCAACGGAGACAGCGGGGCTTCAGACGTTCTGCGGGACACTTAAGTACCTGGCACCTGAGGTGTTCCCCTTCAGTGCAACGAACTACGGACCGCCGGCTGATGTGTGGTCTCTGGGCGTTGTGGCCTTGGAGTGGCTGTACGATATTCCAGAGACACCAAAGGAACCGGAGTGTGAGCCAGCTCGAGGAAGCGTGCGTGCAGACGATTGGCTCGGCTGGGCCCAGTCCTGGCTCTCCAAGCTGGCTTCGCAGCTGCACGACCAGGAAGAGGGAATCGACGTTGACCTGCTGCAGGGCATGCTAGTTGTGAACCAGCAGAGACGGATGACAGCAGCGAGGTGCCTTGAGATGGGTATGATTAACGGCTTGTTTAAAAGACGGGCTGTCGATGGACTTGTCGCATGCCTCTTAGATGGAGAAGAGGAAACAATAACTAGCAGCTAATAATAGCTTATCTATTCACTTAACAGGTATAGCAGGGTTTTAAACGCGTATATTAAAGGAGCATGAGCACTATTATTAAATATAAATAATAGCATATAATGTTAGGTTAATTGATTATATTAATTAAACGTGTTGTTTTTATTAAATAAACATAATTAATAAGTTATATAAAATTTATATAAAAGTTTTTGTTTTTTTAATACAAGTTTATTTTTAATATATTTATTTAATAAATTTATAATAGTTTTAAATTAAAGTTTACCACGTTTTTAAGCGTTTAATTTAATAAAAATTTAGTCGCGCTTATAGTTATAAAATAGCTAGCTATAATTTTATAATTAATAATATATTATATTATTATATCGTTATTTTTATTATAGTTTTATTATAGTTAATTAATTTCGCGTAAGTTTTTAAATATATTTATTTTTATTTATATTATTAATTTTATTAGCGTTATATTTAAATAATATATACTACGTTTTTTTAATTATTTAATGTTTTATTAATTATTGATTTTAATTTCGGCTTTATTTTTTTTATTTTTTATTTATTATATAATAATTAATAATAGCTATTTTATATATATATATATATATTTTTTTATATTTTTTAATTTTAATATAATATTATTATTTTAATAAAATATTTTTATATTAACGTAATATTATTTATTCGCTTTATTTTTATTATTATTTATATTTAATTATTTTAAATTAATTTATTAAATATATTTATTTAATTTTAATTTAATATAACGCTTTAATTAAATATAAAATATAGTTAATATAAACGTAAAAAAACTTAAGCGTAATAAATTTTCGTTTTATAAAATAAAACGTTTTAGCCGGCTAACTAAATTTATATTATTTATTATTTTTTTTTATTATTATTATTACTTTATTATTAATATTTTTATTATTTTTTTTTCTCGACTATATTATTATTAATCTTAAAAACAATTTAAACAATAATAATAATAAACGTATAATTTTATAGCTTATTTTATTTTTATTTATTTATTGTTATTTAACGCGGCATTATACGCGCTTGCTCACTTTTTCGTTTTTTTATAACTATTTTTTTATTTTTTTATTTTTTTTATTTTTTATTTTTTTATTTTTTTTATTTTTATTACTTAGTTTTATTTTTATTTTTTAATAAGCCCGTAGTTTATTTTATTTTTTTATAACCGTTTTTTATTAAGTTTTTACGTTTTTTATTACGTGTATTATTATTATAATAATAATAATAATAATCATTAATTTTAATTAAAATAATTTTAATTATTATAATAATAAAAATAATAATAATAATAATAAAAATTAACTAACCGGTTTTAATTTTAACTTTAACTTTAATTTTTTTATATTTTAAAACTTTATTATAGCTTTATTTTTTATTTTTTTAAGCTTATTTATTTAATTATATTAATAACGCTTTTATAAATAAAGCCGAGAGCAAAAATAAAATAACCGACTTTATTAAATTTTTTATAATATTAGTTTATTTATTTATTTATAATTTTTTTTTTTTTTATTATTAATATTATAATTATTGTTTTTTTTATGCCGGCTTATTATAAAAATAATAAAAATAAAAACAAGTAAAATAATAATAATAATAATAATAATAATAATAGCTCGTAAAATAAAAATAATATATTAATAATATTTTCGCTTAAATTTTTTTTTTATATAATTAATTAAACTAGTAATTTTTTTTTATTTTTTTTATATAAATAAAAATAAACGCATTAATAAATTTTATATTTATATAAATATATTTATATTAAAATAAATATTTTATTTTATAAAAACTTTTTATTTTTATTAATTTAATTGTTTTTATTAATATTTAAATATAATAATTAATTTTTTTATATTATTTATATATTAAATATTTTTATTTATTTTATAAGTTATATTTTTTATAAAATAATTAAATATATTATTTAAAATATAATAATAAATTATATTTAAAGTTTTAAATAAAATAATTTTATAAATTTATTAATTTTATAAGCTTAATTAAAAACCGCTTAAGTTTTATTTATATATATTTTTTTAAATAATAAAAAATATATATTATATAAATTAAAACTAGTTTATTATTTAATAATAATATAATATTAATAATTATATTATTTAATTTTATTTTTTTATTATTTTTTCGACCGCTGATTTTTTTTTTAATTATTTATTAACTAAAATATATATTATATATTTAATTTATTTATTTTATATTAAACTTAAAATATTTAATTTAGCGTTTTTTAATATAATTATAATAATATTATTTATTTTATTTTTTTGCACGCTTTATTTATTTTTAAATATTAAGCTTTTTATTTATTTTTTAATTTTTAAAAACGCTTTATTAATAATTATATATTATTTACTTTATATATTTTATATTTTAATATTATATTAACTTAATATTTTATTAACTTTATTTAAGTTTAAATTAAAATTAATATAATATAAATTAATTTAAATATTAATTAAATCGTTTATTATATTTATTTATAATATATTATTTTACGCGGCTATATAATTTTATTTTATAATAATTTTAAAATATAATATAACCGGTATTTAATAAATTATTTTATTGTTTTTTTTTTATAAAAATATAATATTAAAAACTTTATTATAAGCGATTTTACCGAGAAAACTTATTTTTAAGCTTAATTAAATAATAAGTTAAGTTTAATTTAAATTATATAAAAACTTAATATATTAAAGCAAATAAAATCTTTAGTTTAATTTTATTATTTAATAATAGTTTTAAATAAATAATTTCGCGAAAAATTAACGCAATAATGTTTTTAGTTCGGTTTTATCGGTTGTATATAAAAAAATATAAAATAAATATATCGGTATAGCTTATTATCGCGGTTATCGCGGTCGTCGTAGTTTATGCTTATTAAGCGCTGCTACCCCTGTTTTTTTTTTTTTTTAATAAACTGCTTAGTTTATTATAAACAATAAAAATAAAAACAATAATAAAATAAATTATATATAATACGATTAAATCGAAATATATATATTTTTTAAAAAATTATATAACGTGGTTCACATGCGAGCGGGACATCCAAGCGAGCGGGACACTTTTCACAGACCTTCATGTTCAATCATCAATAACTCCACGAATATAATTAATACAATTAAAAATTAATCGGATTTTATTTTGTTACTTATTTTTATATTCTCTTTATAAGTTCTTGAATTATGACCGGTGTTGCCGCATTGTTTACATCGTCGCGGGCGCGACATACTCGGTCTACTACCACTACGATTTCTCGACGTTTGCGACCGTACTTGATTTTGCGCGTTCTTCTGAGCAATTAAATCATGTGCATCTTCTACAGTAAGATTTTCTCTATTCTGTAGGCGCTTTTTTTTTTTTTTTCGGCGCTTGCTTAATGCCTTATTTGCCTTCCGAAGTGTTTGTACTTTTTTGTTTAAAAGGGTACACTGATGCGCTAACACTTGATTTGCTTTCGCTAGCTGGTCGACAGCCTCGAAAATAGGTGCTGGAAAGCTTTCTCGATGCTTAGAGATTTGACTTTTAATAAAAGTTGATTGAGCAGACGTTTCTCGCGCGGTTGTTGGCGTTTTGGAGACCCAAGGTTTAGGGAGGTCAAGAGTATCCGGAATTAGCGTCGGCGACTTTAACCGCACATCCAGCTTTGATATCACGGCTTGCGGATTATAAGGCACTAATCCTAACCCTCGGAAACCTTCTAGAATATTTAATTCTGTAAAAGTTGCGAAATAGGCCTCTTTAAACGCCATAAAAAACTTGGGCTTAGTAATATGGTTAACGCGTGACCTAATAAATTCCGATATTTAGCGACCGTACGCCCGCTTTAACAGACTATAAAGCCTAACGTCGAGTGGTTAAGTTAAATGCGACAAGTGCGAAAGCAGGGAAATCGTTATAATGTTCTTAACTTTGCAATAGTTTTTAAACTTGGCCGATATGTAACTCTCGTGCTGGTCTAACACTAATATATAATATGCGCTAGTACGCAACAGCCTGGTATATTTATTAAAATATTTTGCTTATTTCAGGCCTATATCGTTAGTTGTTTATCTATTGTAACTAGTATTAAGTACCTAATTGTTTAGAAGGCTGGTGTTTTGGTACTAATGCTCGAGATGGTAGACCCTTTAAAGGACAATAAATAGCGGAATGTATAGACCGCGCGAATTAATAGAATAAATTACTGTTAACTATTCCCTATTACCAGGCTGCACTGATTTACGCTTTCCACGTCGATCAGCGCGTGTAACAACCATATGTAGGCAGATCTGGCTTATTATAAAACCAGTCTCGTCAAAGTTCTAAACGTCGTTATCTTGGATACTATATTGTATTTTTACGCGCAAATAACGCTTAAACCACGCGCTAATAATCTTTAGATCTTCGCATAAGGCTCTCTGATAATTGTAAGAGCGCGTATACCGTGTTTTAAGCTCTGGGTGGCGGTTAACGAAGTTGTAAGCCCAGTGCTTGCTAACTAGGCTTGCGCCACGCGAGTCGCGTAAATAATCAGCCATATCTTTAATATTAGCGTAAGCCGGCGAAAATCCTCGGTCATCTAGATCGAGAATATACTTGAGGAGCACCTCCTCTTCAATTACATCAAAACTATGCATATTGGCGCGGGTTTCGTCTCTGGCAGTACATCCTTGTATTCTGGCATATAGGGTTAAACGCGGAACGTTGAAAATCTTCAAAGCGCGTCGAAGGCTAACTTTTTAGGACGATTAGATAGCTTCGATAGCTAAAATAATATTAGCTTCTTTAGTTTCTGCAGACATAGTATTGTTGTAGAATTATTACGCGACAAAATAAAGAGAGCGTGTTTCGGTGAAAAGTGTCCCGCTCGCTTGGATGTCCCGCTCGCATGTAAACCACGTTATAATTATTTATATATATATATATAATTAAGTTTTTTTTTTTTAACACTTTTATAAATTTTATATAATTATAACTAATAAAACTTTTATTTTTTTTAACGTTTTATTTTAAAGAATTTTAACTTTATTATTTTTTTTATTTTTTTTATTATATTTATTTTTATATTAAAATTTTAAAACTTATATATATATTTTTTTTTATAGTAAATAATTTTTATAAAAAGAATTATATAATAATATAAGCTATAAATTATATTTTATACTTTATATATTTTAAAATAAAAAAAAAATAAAAATATTTAAATAAAATAAAAAAATAATATATGTTTATTAATATAATTTATAGCGGCTTTAAGTTAAAATTAACTATGTTTTTAAGCATTTAATTTAATAAAAATTCGGCCGCGCTTATAGCTATAAAATAGCTAGCTATAGTTTTACAGCTAATAATATATTATATTATTATATTATTATTTTTATTGTGGCTTTACTGCGGTTAATTAGCGTCGCGTAAGTCTTTAAATATATTTACGCTTGTTTATATTATTATTTTTATTAACGCCGTGCTTAAATAATATATACTACGTTTTTTTAATTATTTAATGCTTTATTAGCTACCGATTTTAATTCCGGCTTTATTTTTTTTTTATTGTTTATTTTGCTTGCTATATAATAGTTAATAATAGCTGCTCCGTATATTTTTTTTTTTTTTTTTATATTTTTTAATTTTAATATAACGTTATTATTTTAATATAATATTTTTATATTAACGCAGTATTATTTATTCGCTTTATTTTTATTATTATTTATACTTAATTATTTTAAGCTAGCTAACTAAATATATTTATTTAATTTTAATTTAATATAGCGCTTTAATTAAATATAAAATATAGCTAGCGCAAGCGTAAAAAAACTCAGGTAAAACAAGTTTTTATTTTATAAAATAAAATGTTTTAATTAGCTAGCTAAATTTATATTATTTACTATTTTTTTTTTATTACTGCTGCTATTACTTTATTATTAATATCTTTATTATTTTTTTTTTTACCGGTTATATTATTATTAATATTAAAAACAACTTAAACAATAATAATAATAAACGTGTAGTTTTATAGCTTGTTTTGTTTTTACTTATTTATTGTTATTTAACGCAGCATCGCATGCGCTTGCTTATTTTTTCGTTTTTTTATAATTATTTTTCCCTTGTTTTTTTTTTTGTTTTTTTTGCTTTTGCTACTTAGTTTTTTTTTTATTTTTTAATAAGCCCGCGGCTTGCTTTATTTTTTTTACGACTGCTTTTTATTAAGTTTTTACGCTTTTTATTACGCGTATTATTATTATAATTATAATAATAATAATAATTAATTTTAATTAAAATAATTTCGATTATTATAATAATAGCAGCAATAATAATAATAGTAATAAAAATCGGCCGACCGATTTTAACTTTTTTATATTTTAAGACTTTATTATAACTTTATTCTTTGTTTTTTTTAAGCTCGTTTATTTAGCTATATTAATAACGTTTTTATAAACGATATTAAAAATAAAAGCGAAATAATTAACCTTGCTAGGTTTTTTATAATATTAGTTTATTTGTTTATTTATAGCTGTTCGCTTTTTTTATTATTAATATTATAGTTATTATTTTTTTTTTTTATGCCGGCTTATTATAAAAACAATAAAAATAAAAACAAGAACAAGTAAAATAATAACAATAATAATAATAATAATAGCCCGCGAAATAAAAATAATATATTAATAATATTTTTATTTATTTATTTTTTTTTTTTATATAATTAATTAAGCTAGCAATTTTTTTTGCTTTTTTTATATAAGCAAAAATAAACGCGCTAATAAATTTTATATTTATATAAATATACTTGTATTTATAATATATTTTTTTTTTCCGCAAAAATTACTTTAAAAATAAAATATTTATATTAAAATAAATATTTTATTTTATAAAAGCTTTTTATTTTTATTAATCTAATTATTTTTATTAATATATAAATATAATAATTAATTTTTTTATATTATTTATATATTAAATACTTTTATTTACTTTATAAGCTATATTTTTTATAAAATAATTAAATATATTATTTAAAATATAATAATAAACTATATTTAAAGCTTTAAATAAAATAATTTTATAAACTTATTAGCCTCGCAAGCTTAATTAAAAACCGCCCGGGTTTTATTTATATATATTTTTTTAAATAATAATAAGCTTAAATTTTTTTTTTAAGTAATAAAAAACGTATATTATATAAACTAAAATTAATTTATTATTTAATAATAATATAATATTTATAATTATATTATTTAGCTTTATTTTTTTATTGTTTTTTTAACCGCCGATTTTTTTTTTTTAATTATTTTTTTTTAATTATTTATTAGCTAAAATATATATTATATATTTAACTTATTTATTTTATATTAACCTAGAATATTTAGCTTAGCGTTTTTTAATATAATTATAATAATATTATTTTTTTTTTTTTTACACGCGCTATTTATTTTTAAATATTAAGCTTTTTATTTATTATTTAATTTTTAAAAACGTTTTATTAATAATTATATATTATTTATTTTATATATTTTATGCTTTAATATTATATTAACTTAATATTTTATTAGTTTTATTTAAGTTTAAACTAAAGTTAATATAATATATATTAATTTAAACGTTAATTAAACTACTTATTATATTTATTTATAATATAATATTTTATATAATTATATAACTTTATTTTAAAAAAACTTTAAAATATAATATAATTAATACTTAATAAGTTATTTTATTACTTTTTTTTTTTTTTTATAAAAACATAATATTAAAAACTTTATTATTAATAATTTTGCTAAAAAAACCTTGTTATAATTTTATATATAATATTTTACCGCTATAAATTTAAAATATTTATATATTAACGTTATTTAAGTTGATTTTATTTTTTATAATATATTTTATAGCACCGCTTTATTTTTTGCGGCGGCTGCTGCAGCATTATTATTATTTTTTATATTAGCTTATAAAGCAGGCTGTTTTATTTATATAGCGCATATAACCGAGAGCATATTTTAAAACTTTACGCCGTGTTATTATATTTAATACTTATTTAAAAATATTAAATTATTAAAGCTTATTAAAAAATATAATAAGCCGGCTAAAAAGCTTTATTAGCCGGCTTTATATTAAATAAAATATTATAATATATATAAGCAATATATTTAAACGTTTAATATAATTATAAAATTATTTAATTTACTGTTTTTTAAACTATATACTTTTAGCTTCGACTTGTTTAAGCAATATTATTAAAGTAAAACTAATAGTTTAATACGTAAGCTTCGGCTATTTAACCTTTTTTTTTTTTTTTACGCTTTTTAAGCGTATAAAAGCTAGCTATATTATATATTTACGCCCTCGGCGCTAGCGTTAGCGCTAGCGCTTGCGCCGTTATATTATAGCGCGCGCTATAAATATTATTTATTTTAAGCTTATTTTATTATAGCCGTAGATTTTTAAGCGCTACGTTTTTATTAAACCTGCCGCTTATTTTATTTTATTTATTTTGCTGCTTATAATTTTTTTTTTTTAATATTTACGCGGCAGCTAAATAATTTTATACTTGCTTTAACAGCTTATTAAATTAAGCCGATTAAAAAATTAATTATATTTATATTATTAAATAATAGCGCTTTATTTAAATAGTTTTTTATTAATTAATATATAAAATATATTTATATTAATTAATTTTTAATTATGTTTTTTTAGTAAACTTATATTAGTAATATATTAACTTACTTGTTTTAGCTTTAAAAAACGATTTAAAAGCGCCGTAAATTAAATAAATCTTAGCAATAATAATAAAAACTTAATTTATAAATAATTATATAAAAATATAATATAATATAATTATTATATAATTATATTAAATAATATATTTTTTAATTAACGTATTAAACTTATTAATAGTTTTATTTATTTTTTTTTCGGCTGTTTTATTATTTTAAGCAGCTTAATTAAAAAAATATATAAAGCTTACTTAAAATAAATAAATTATTTAAAGTTATTTTATAAATTAATTTTATTTAAGTTTAAGTATTAATTATATTATTTTTAAAATATAATAAAATTTATTTTTTAAGCTTAATTAAATAGTAAGTTAAATCCGGTTTAAATTATATAAAAACCTAGTATATTAAAGCAAACAAAATCCTTAGTTTAATTTTATTATTTAGCGGTAGTTTTAAATAAAAAATTTCGCGAAAAATTAACGCGATAATGTTTTTAGTTTAGTTTTATCGGTCGTATATAAAAAAACATAAAATAAATATATTAGTACGGCTTATTATTATAGTTATTACGGTCGTCGCGGTTTATATTTATTAAGCGCTGCTGCTTTTTTTTTTTTTTTTTTTAATAAACTGCTTAGTTTATTATAAACAATAAAAATAAAAACAATAATAAAATAAATTATATATAATACGATTAAATCGAAATATATATATTTTTTAAAAAATTATATATAATTATTTATATATATATATATAATTAAGTTTTTTTTTTTTAACACTTTTATAAATTTTATATAATTATAACTAATAAAGCTTTTATTTTTTTTAGCGTTTTATTTTAAAAAACTTTAACTTTATTATTATTTTTGTTTTTTTTTATAATATTTATTTTTATATTAAGATTTTATAACTTATATATGTTTTTTTTTTATAGTAAATAATTTTCGTGGAAAAAATTATATATTAATATAAGCTATAAGTTATATTTTATACTTTATATATTTTAAAACAAAAAAAAATAAAAATATTTAAATAAAATAAAAAAATAATATATATTTATTAATATAAATATTAATTAACTTATAATATTTAAGTTTTATTTTTAATTTATTATTGTTTTTATTTTATTTAGCTTTATTTTATATAATTATATAATATTAAAGTATAAAAAAGCATTAGTTTATTATTTTTTATTAATTATTTAATATTTTATAAAGTGTTTATATTTTTTATATATATACGCTATGATTTTATACTTAGTTTTTTAATTTAGTTTTACGATTTAATTATTTATTTTATAAAAAACTATAATAGTGTAGTATATTTTAGTTAATTAAGCTTTAGTTTATAATTTAGTTTTTTAATTTAGTTTTTTAACTTAGTTTTACGATCGCACTTTTATATAATAAAAAATAATATTAGCTTAATATATTTTAAATAATTAAAAGTTAACGCTTAATTTAATTTTTTAATTTAATTATTTAATATATTTTAAATAACTACGTATTAATTTTTTATTTAGTTTTTTTATTTAATTATTAATTTAATAGTGTAATATACCTCGATAAATTATACTTTAGTTTTTTATTTAATTTTTTAATTTAATTTTACGATTTAATTATTTATTTATATAAACTTTAATATATATTTAATAATAAAGTTTTAACTTTTTATTTAGTTTATAGTTTTATTATAAAAAAAAAAAAAAAAACATTAATATATTATTATTTAATTATTTAATATTATATATTATAAGTGATTAAAAAAAATATATTATTTAATTATAGCTTAATTATAATAATTAAAAAAAACTAGTTTTATAACCTTAGGTTTTATTATAAAAAAAAATGGCTTAAAAAAAAGCTAAGTGCGCGCTACGCTTTTATATTTATTTATTTTATTATTACTAGTTGCATGCTTTATTTATTATATATAAAAGCTTAATATAATTTTATTATTTCGGTCGATATTAATTTTATTAATTTAATTTAAATCGATATTGTCGACATTAATTTTATTGGTTTTAAGATTAATACTGTCGACAGCAACTTTATTAATCCTAGGTTATTGCGCTTAAAATAGTTTATTTTTTATGTTTATATAATAATTATAATTTTTTATATTTAGTTATTTTTTTAGTTTCGCTTTTTAGCTATTAATTTTTAACTTTTATTTTATTTTATATTTTAAACATTTAAAAGCGACTATTATATTTAACGCGCACTTAATATAATAGTAAAAGTATTTAAAAACTTTTTTTATAAACTAATAATTATTAATTTTATTATTATTTATAAATTAAAAACCTCTGCGTATATTATATATATTTTATAAATATATATAAAGTCTATAATATTTTAATAGTTTTTTAATTAATAAAACTTAATATAATATAAATATTAATATATAAAAATTATATAATAAAAAGTCTATAAAATAAGTTTGCTAATAAAAATACTATAAAAATATTTAATAAAATAATAAAATATAAATTTATTTATAAATAATTATTTCGAGAAATATAACTTAAACTTATAAGTTAAATTAATTAAATAAATTATACTATTAAAAATATAAAATTAAAATATAAATTTATAAACTTTATAAATACTTTAACAAATAATAAGTATTAATATATTTAAATAATAAACTTTAATTATAGCTAGCTAATTATTAACGCTAGCAAAAAATATTATAGTAATATAAACAAGCAAAAAAAACTTAAGCAATAAATTAAAAAAAAAAAAATTAACGCTAACGCTAGCACTTTTATTTAAACTAGTAATATTTGCTTTAAAAACAACTTCGCAAAAAACATTAATAATTATAAAAGTAGCGACAGCAGCACTTATTACTATAACATTAATAGCCGCAAAAATAATAATATTAACATTTATTATAATAATATTAATTATTACTGCACTTAAATTAATAATAATTATATTTAAGCAAATTAATTAATTAATATTTACACTTATAATATTTTAATTATTAAAGGCTACGATAATAAAAACTTAGCTTATATTAAAAACAAGTATATTAACTTTTAAAACAATAATTTTATATAAACAACTAAAAAAAAATAATTTGCTTTTATTATCGCTAACAAAAATTATTATTATATTATATTTATTAAATATTAAAAGCTTTAAGCTTATAACATTAAAATTATATAATAAATTTATAAACGTTAATATATTTTTAATTTAAATTAAATTATATTTAAAATAATACTTAAATAATATTACTTTAAATTATTAAAAAATTATAATTACTTTATAATTTTTAATAAAAAAAATACTTAAATAGTTTTAACTAATATTAAAAGATTTTTTAAAAGCTTTAACATTAAATAAAGCTAAAAAAAAAACTTAAAAAATTTTTACTAGCTATAATAAGTTTAAAAAATATATAAAAGTATTATTTAAAAATATTAAAAAAGCAAAATACGCTAAAAAGCAGCTTTATTATTTAAAGCAAACTAAAGTTACAGCAAACTACGCTATAAAATTTAAACGATTAGTAATAATTTTAAAATTGCTAAAAGCTACGTTATTTTATTTATTTTATAAAAAATTAAAAACGTAAATTAAAAATAAACTATATAAAATAAATAAGCTATTAATAATTAATAAATATATCGATATAGCTATTATAATTAATTAATAATTATTTAATAAATATTTTAAAAAAAAAAAAACTATTAAAATTAAAAAAAAAAATCCTTAAAAAAATAAAAAACAAAAAACTAAACAAATTAATAAAGTTAAAAAATAATTATTTAAAAATATATTCTAAGTTAAATATTTTAACTGCGGCTAAAAAAAATATTTTTAAATAATATACTATTTTAAAAAAAAAAATACTAAAAAAAATTACCAGAAAAGAAAAATTCTTTAGCTAAAAAAAAAAGTACAAGTAGTAAAAATCTAAAAAAATAAAAAACAAAAAAATAACGCTCGAAGCAAAATTTTTTTAAATTAAAAATATAAAGTCGTTATTTTAAATCGAACACGTAGTTTTACACCCGATATAATAAGTTACTTAATTTATTATAATATAAAAAAAACAGTATAAAAATAACGTTTAAAATAAAAATATATATACTTAAAAAATAATTAAAATTATTAAATATATAATTTAAAAAAATAGTTTATTTAAAACAAAAAAACTAATAATAAAAATAAATTAGCGTTTATAATAAATTTAAGTAATTATAAAAAAATTTTTATAGCTAGGCTTAAAATATAATTTAAAAGTAAACTTTATTTAAAAAAAAAAAATTATAATTATAAATAATATAATTATTAAACTAAATATAAATAGCTTAAATAATTAGTTTTAAAAAATATTTAAAAAAGCAAGACAATTTATAAAACTTTAAAAAATAAAACTTAAAAATAAAAAAAAATAAAAAAAACTACTTTAAAAAAATTAAAAATAATAAATAAATATAAGCTATAATTAAAACTGTTTAAAATATAATAAAATAATAAAGCTTTACTAATAAAAGCTAAAACTAATATAATATATATATTATAACTAGCTATTTAATTAATTGCTAAAAATTATTATTATAATAAAATAATAATAAAAAAAAATAGCGATTTTTTAATATTTAAACACTTAAAATATAACGTAGTATTATAAATATATTATATAGTTTATAAATATTACTTATATTTATAAAACAAACTAAAAAATGCTTAGTTTTTTAAATAAATTGCCCGAACAGTAATAAATAATTTTTATAAAATATAACTTAAAAATATAATATAAGTTAATTATTAAAACAATAAAAAATTTATAATTTTTAATATAAATAATAATTATATATAAAAAATAATAGTAAAAAAATATATAAATAATTATTATAAATATTATTAAATATTAAAAGTATAATTGTTTTAATATTTAATATATAAAATAAAAAATAAAAAACTATAATATATAATATAATTTAAATTATTAAAATAATATTTATTTTAAAACAACAGTATTATTAAATATAAGCTAATAATTTAAGATATAAAAAAAGTATTAAATTATATGCTTACGAAAACAATATATATAAAAAAAAAATTAAAAAATAAAAAAAGTTTTTGCTAAAAAAACAGCGAGTAATTAATAATTTAAAAATTTTATTTAAAATATAATATAATTTAAATAAAAATTAGTTTAAGATTAATTTTAAATATTAAAAAAAAAAATATAAAACTTTAATTAATTTAAAAGCATAAGTAAATTATATATTATTATAAATAATAAAATAAGATTTTATTTTATAAAAATATAAAAGAAAATCTTAAAAGATTAAAAGATTTAATAAAAGTATTTTTAATTATAATAATAAATATATACTTAAAAAAACAATATTATTCGATATATTAATATAAAAATATAAAAAATAAATTATATTAAATATTGCTAATATTTTTAAATATAATATTATTTTAAAAATATTATAGTTAGTAACTAGCGATTTTATAATTTAATAAAAAGCAAAAATAATTAAATAAAAATTAAAGCGATAAATTAAAAAAATAAATAAAATTATAAAAGAAATTATCGAGAATATACCGAAAAAATATTATTAATACTATAGATTATTTTAAAAAAAAAAAAAAAAAAAGCTTTTAAAGTATAGTTTATAAAATTATTATATTTTAATTAAAAAAAAATACTAACCGAAATTTTATTAAGTATACTATATAAGCTTAAATAAAATAAACGCTTTATAAAAATATATTTAAAAAAATCTAACAAAAAGTTTTATTAAAAAGTTATTTTTATTTTATAATTATTTAATAATATTAGTATTAAAAATAAAAAATAAAAAATAATTAATTAATAAAAAAAATAAACTAATATTTTAAGTAATAATAAATTATTAACTATTAAATAAAATTATTATACCGAATAAATATTTATTTACTTTATTTGCGACAATAAAAAAAAATATTAATTAAATATAATAGTTTATAATATTTAATATATTAAATAAATATTATATTATTTATATAATAAAAAAAAAAAATAAAAAACTATAATATAAATAATATATAAACTATATAAATATATAATTATATTATAAAAACTATAAAATATATTAGCTAGCTT